>JADRCC010240278.1:0-19941 GCA_019843855.1 Hylomyscus alleni | reverse complement strand
AAGATGGATAACAGGAACAGAATGGCAACTTTCTTACAGGAGTGTTAACAAAAATGAGTAATGCTAATTCCCTTTTGTCTTTTCATTATCAAAATACAAATGAGTATGTGCTGGCCACAGAGATTAATTCTGCTCAGTCAATTTATTTTTAACAAATAGTATATAGGAAATAAGGAAGACACTGTTCCTATACTCAAGGACTTGATCGTGTAATGAACCTGAGCTAATTGTTGTTCACAGAAGGATTTAACTGCCCCAGAAGATATGGGGAGTGCTAAGCACAGGAAGATGAGCAACTCTACCTCTGCTCATGCAACAATGGATATGCATCAGAAAGGGCACAAAGTATAATTAACTACTCTAATATTTTACAGAAAAAGGGAAAACAACAAATATGTGGGAAACTAAAAGACCATGAGCAAGGTGTTGCATTTCATTTTAACTACATCAGGAGCAAAATTATAATGAAGATTCAACATATGGAGAAGATACAAACACCTGTGGGGAATCAGAAAAACTGCATAAATGAAGTAACATTTCTCAAATACCTTGAAGGATAGGGCATGATTTTAATAAGACAGAGATCAAAGATCTAAAGTGCATATTGTAGAGAGGTATCATAAGACAAATGGCTAAACTAAAATCTGTTTTACTAGTGATAGTTTATCTGTGTGAGTTAGAGTACAGTTAACACACATGGGAGTTCTTGAAGATAAAATGGAAGTTATGCTGGAACATCACATTAGCTCCTTTGAAACCCAAAAAAGGAAGTTAGCATTTCATTTACAAATAACAAAACTGGCTTACATTTGTAATAACTAATTCAATGGTGATCAATTCTATACTTATAGAAAGATTAAAACAAGATGTCATATCATTATTTATTAATGTGTTTACATCTGATGATGTTTCCTTTAAGGAACAACAGAGCTAACTACAAATTAGGGCAAGAAAATAACCAAGAACATAAGATCTTGTTTTAAAATAAAGATGACATATCAAACAGGATATGTGATGGGAAAATGAGAATCAGGTAAAAGTAGCTGTGACAAATACCATGAGTTACTGAATTTTAAAATAGAGAGGTAGGTAGCATATGAGCAAAATGTCCTAAGAGGGCACACCATCATCCTTTAAACAAAGTATATATGGTGGGTGGAGGGTTCAGAAAGTCCTTCTGTGTTCTAAGTACATTTGGAGTATTTCAATAATTTTATGTTTGGTCAAGACAGAATGTACTTACAGTTCAGCCTATAAATTAATCTCTTCTCTAGTCTACTTAATGTTTCCTGACCTCTCAGTAGCAAAGCTTAAAAACCCATTGCTACTTTATAATGAGATGTTTAAAGAGTTGGTGAGCAAAACAGCTAAGCTACTGAAAGCTATTGAGAATACCAACATGTCTTTGAGGGCAACATGAGAATGGGTATGCTTTAGATAAAGTCATATTTAGATGAGTCACAATATAACTCACTAGGCCATAAGTGAAAATATTAAGAACCTACATTGTGGGATATATGATGCAAAAATATCTACATGATAGAACAATAGTATACAAAGTTAATAAATATGTATTAATAAAATGTCCTATTTCTTTCAGGAATTATAAACAATATAACAATCTGAGAGCTATGAGAGATAATCAAGGACAGATGTCACAAGGATAAATTAGACCACAATTTCTCTAGTTTATCCAATAATTTTTGCATCATTATACATTACCCCCTTTCCTCCCACTTAAATCATTGGATAATGGTACTCTGAGATAGAAGCAGTGGCAATAGGATATCATCGGATTTATGGAAAGTTGTAGCTATATAAACATAAGACTTTCAAGACATATTTTATTGGTACAAGTACATTTCTGTAGATCTACTAGTAAATTTACTTCGGTCTCTGTCATTTCTCATTGTTTTATAAAAGAATTGTATACTAGTTGTTACAGTCATGAAGGCATTTGATTTTGGTATCTCTAGCATAGTTTTCAGTGAAAAAAAATCGCTTAGGCAATTAGACCATTACTAAAAGCTGTCAGATATATTTACTTGTTTATTTGTACACGCAAAGTGAAACTATTAGTATCAGAGCAAAAATCTGAAATTGTTATCTGAATTGAGTGATTTAATTTTATGAAAGTGATATTAGTTTAGAAATTCCATTGAAGATGAGACTGACAAGACATGATATAAAAATAATGAAGTTAAGCATTCCAATTCATTTCATAACCTTTTGATAAACAAAACTTATGATATATGCATACTTTAACAATAGATTATTTGCTTCTAAAGAACCATTTGCTAGGGGCTGGAGAAATGGGTCAGTGGTTAAGAACATGAGCTGCTCTTATAGAGGACTTGGGTTCAATTCCCAGTACCCACATGCTGGATCACAAACATCTATAACTCTAGCTATTGATGGGATCCAACCTTCTTCAGGCCTTCTTCAGGAAGTATTAAGTACCATGCACATGGTACACAAATATACCCACAGGCAAAACATCCATTCATGTAACAATAAAATAAAAATGAAGGTTAAAAAATTAAAGAACCTTTGGCCCAGTTTTGAAATATAAAATAGCTAGTAATTCAACAAAAATCTTGTCAGTTAATACCTGTTGCACAATTGTTGTTAATTCCAGGCAAAGCTGTATGACGTTATTTCTTGTGACTGAATAGTCTGTCACAGCAGCAAATGGTGACCTACACAGGGAAAAGTAAGCTGTGATTAGTAAGAACAGCTTGTGAAAACCACCAAAATAAAATAGTGTAACGTACTATTTTGAACAATAAGGAATTGAATTGTTCTTAAGCTTACATCTTGATAAAACACAATATTTGGGATGCATTTAAATAAAATTAATGAAATTAAGAATAAATAATTAAATTTTAGAATATAATATTTTCTTTCTATAAAATTTTTTGTAAATTTCTTTACATTTAGTTCTTTCATACATTTTTCAAGGCCTTACTATATTGAATATAAAACAGTAGAAAAGAAAAGCAGTATTTTATTATTTACTTTCCAAAGAAAGCTAATAGTTTATATATATTTACTTGAAATACTCATAATTAAAGGCTATCAATATTAATGAACTAATGGTTTACTATATGCAAATTACTATCCTAATTGTGGTATACATACTAATTTAATATTCACAGGAACTCTTATAAAAGAAGAAAGATGAAGGCAGGTAAATGTTTTGTGATTTGTCTAAGTCCCAGACAAGTGAATGTAGAAGCTAGTGCTCACACCCAGAAGTCTGAGTCCAGAGTCCAAGTCACAAATATCCTGATTTCATAATCTACCACATATTTTATCCTACCTAGTATCTCAGCAACATCTTACCCTATTATTGACTATCTTTTTTTCCTTGAAATTCTCTGCTCCTTTGTTTCCATGGCACTACCTTCACATAAATTCCTTCTATGCCGCCTACACTTTGATATTTTTTTTCATGAGCTAAACTTTCATTTTCGTTTTTTGAGACAGGGTTTCTCTGTGTAGCCCTGGCTGTCCTGGAACTTTCTCTGTGGACCAGGCTGGCCTAGAACTCAGAGATCCACCTGCCTCTGCCTCCCGAGTCCTGGGATCAAAGGCGTGAGCCACCATTGTCTGGCATGAGCTATCCATTTTTCAATTGTTGTTGGTCCACAGGGATTATCTCTTACCCCATATATATCTCTGTTCCCTTGAAAATCTCTATATAAAATATAAAGTACAGGCTGGAACCTCTTCTGAATAACCATGGTATCAGAGAGGAAAGTAGAAGAAAACTCTTTGCTGTTATGAACTACCTATCATGAAAAGAACAGTTAATAAGAACAATAGGCCTAGTTCATGCATATGTGTTTAACAATAGTTAAATAAGTCATAAAGTTGAAAAGGGCATGAAAAGAATTGAAGGAAAGAATGTGGGGTGTGGAGTGTTACATATATAAGTACAGTTTTAATATATGAAATTCTCAATAAATTAAAACTGCAATTACTTTAAACAATCGACCAATATAGTTGATATAGGCATAATTAGAACATCATGTTATAGTATATTAAAATACATTTTTATTTATTTCATCTCAAAATGAAAACAAAAACAAAACCAACCAACTAAATAAATGTATAAAACCTTTATTTTATATATGAGATCTCATTTTTTAAAAGGCCAATTTGTATCTTTCTAATGTTTCTTTGAGGAGACATTTTGGCAAGATTGTAACTTATCAAAAATTCTTATGGATTATTCAACCACAACACAGGGCAATACCATGAGCTATGAAAACAGAGTACTCATTCAGTTTCTTTTTAATTGTGATCCAATTTCATGGTAATATGCATCCAAATATAAAGGTGTAATGTTTGTATTTCATATTATAATTTTTATGCTATGTCATACATCACAAGACAAATGTACAAAGCCAGAGTAGGGAGATGATCTACATGTGCTAAAAAATGTAGCAGCATCTACTTACTCCTTACTTCTTTAAATAAGATCATTAACACAGGAGAAAGAAATTCAGGAGGAATTGTTCATTTTGTTATAACAGGCTATGAGTAGCTTTGCTTATAAAACAGCAAAAGTATTTTGTGTTCGTCAGAGATAAATTAGTGATTATATATTTATCTTGATATATAGTTTCATAAAACATTCATGTTTACATGATGTTGACTCAAAACTATTATGAATCATAATCAAATGTTATCATGGTTTACTAATAAAGTAAAAATTTATTACTTTTGCTTTTCTATTTGCCTAATATTTTCATAAGAAATTATGAGATAATTTTATGGTACAAACCGTTGTAGAAGGGGTTACTTATGAAACATGGGGTAGAGTATACCTGTCCAACCAAGCAAGAAGACTCTTGGCTGCTCCAATCAGATCCACAACTGAGGTCAAAAAGTCATTTGGTAATTTTCGGCTGGTCCTGCCATCATAATGGCCACTCCTTCTCCTTCCTGTGATGAAGTTCTGTAGATTTTTGGCAGATGCATTCAACTTGTGAGAAAGGGTTTTTAGATTTTCTGTTTCTAAGCCATAATTCTGAATAATAAAAGAGAAAAATACATCTAATGTCAGTATTTCCTTTATTCATTAAAAACTTTTCTTCATCCTAAGTGATGGCAGTGAAACAATGTTAAAATTACAAATGATTAAGATGGATTCCTGACTTAGTGGAATCCATAGTTAAATGCCTGTTGGTGGTGATATCAGGGGAAAGATTATAATAAAGATGTGCTAGCTAGTTTTTTCATATCTTCTGTTTAATACTGTGTTTGATCCAATTAATAATTTTTATTCTTCTCTCATATATTACATCTCAATAATAGCCTCTTCTCCCTCCCTCCACAGCTCCCAGTTACTCCACACCACCCTATCCACCTCCACTCTCCCCAAGATCCACTCCTCTTCCATTTCCCTTTAGAAAACAGCAGACTTCCCAGTGATATCAGTTGAACATTGCAAAATAAGAAGTAATAAAACAAGGCACAAAGCTTCCTATCAGTGATAGATGAGGAAACCCAATAGGAAGAAAAGGGTCCCAAGAGCAGGCAAAAGAATCAGAGACACCCTCTCTCCCACGGTTAGGAGCTAGTTTTTATGTCACCTTGACACAAGTTAGTCATCTGAGAGGAGTAAACATCAATTGAGAAAATGCTTCCATAAGACCTGGGTATATGCAAGGAAGTCTGTAGGGCATTTCATTAATTAGTGATCGATAAGGGAAAACCTAGCCCATTGTGAGTGGTGCTACCCCTTCAAAAGTGGTCCTGGGTACTGTAAGAAAGTAGTCTAAAAAAGCCAATGAAGAACAAGCTAGTAAACAATACTCCTTCATGGCCTCTTCATCAGCTCGTTTCCAGGTCTCTGCCCTGTTTGAGTTCCTGCCCTGAATTCTTTCAATGAAGGACTGTGATATGGAAGCAAAAACAAAATAAGAACTCTTTCCTCCCTAAGTTACTTTCAGTTCAGTGTTTCATCACAGCAATAGAAATCCTAACCAGGGATTTCTTTAAGAAAACAAAAGCTTGTTTATGAGCTATATTTAACTGCTTTCTTCATCCTATTTTATTTGCTCTATGTTCATACATTTGACTACTAACATGGGCCAGGGACCAATTATGATTTAGAACTAATGCAACACAGAAAGTCTAGTCTTAATGGATTAGCACTATATTCATGCAAGTATTCTATTTTAATTATTTACATGTGAAATGTTATAGATGAAAGAAATGAAGGAAATCAAGTTGGCTATAGCCACACTAATGGCAAATTCTCATCTAATGAAAAAAAATCAACATTTCAATTTGATTGCATCATACAGCAGGTACTTAGTTTTATAATACTTTTCTTTGTAAATATTGGTGAATTGTAAAAGACTTGCTTTAATGAAAAGTTTTAGAAAGCAGATAATTTTGAGTAATTTAAGCAATTATGGTTTAAAGAAACACATTTCATCAACTCCAGACATTGGATTTTTCATACAAAATACCTCTGATATGAAAAGTATATGTAAAATGAAACAAAAAAATAAGTTGTATCTGGATAACTATGATTATTAATCATAAACTATTCACTTATAATTTCCAATAAAATATATTGCCAGAACACAAACTAAGGGCTACAAAAATAAACCACTCATACTTTATTTATGCTTTTACAATGTTAGATAATATTTATGATTTATTTAAGAATGATATAGGATCATAGCTTGAAAGAATTAATGAGGCTCCAAATCATAAATATCTTACTTCTTTTTGGAAGAGCATTGTATATACAATGTATATGATATATAGGAATATTGTTCAAGAATAGAAAAATTACTAAATCCTTGATATTTTTTTAGCAGGTACAATAATTATTCTCCTTAAGGACTATTCCAGCTGGCTTTGTGTGTCAACTTGACACAAGCTGGTGGTATCACAGAGAAAGGAGCCTCCCTTGAGGAAATGACAGCATGAGATCCAGCTGTAAGGCATTTTCTCAATTAGTGATGAAGGAGGGAGGGCCTAACCTATCCTGGGTGGTGCCATCCCTATGCTGGTAGTACTGGGTTCTATAAGAAAGCAGGCTGAGCAAGGCAGGGGAAGCAAGTCAGTAAGCAGCATTCCTCCATGGTCTCTGCACCAGCTCCTGCCTCCAAGTTCCTGCCCTATGTGAGTTCCTGTTCTGACTTCCTTTGGTGATGAACAGCAATGTGGAAGTGTAAGCTGAATAAATCCCTTCTTCTCCAACTTGCTTCTTGGTCACGATATTTTGTGCAGGAATTCAAACACTAACTAAGACAGGGACTAACTTTAAAATGAGAGACAAAGCTAACGTACCTTAAAATAAACAAAAGAAATTTGGTATATTTTTTTTTTTTTTTTGCCTTCTTTACACTAGGAACAGAAATTTGAGTGAAAAGCGCTATGTAGGCTAGAGAAAAAAGTCAGTTCTGTAGAAGTTTTATTCAGTAATATATTAATTCAATGCCTTGTATGTGCTAACTATTGCACAGAAAATTAAAGAAAATGCCACTAATTAGACAAGAGTATCTTCCTTGCAAGAGCCAACTAGACTACCATAAAAACAAATTTAAAAACATTTGACAGAATATATATGTGACCTTTCTTCTCAACATATAGCATCATATAATAAAAAGCAAACCAATGTTTTCATTTTCCCATGAATACTCCATCTTTTTTCATGCTTGTCTTTACATGAAATTTCTTCTTCCCAAATAACTTTATTTTTAAAATAGATGTACTATACTAGTTAATTTTTAATTTAAAAGTTTTGTTTTTATTTTATGTGATGTGTATGGGTATGTTGCCTGCATGTATTTCTGTGTACTAAATAAGAGCAATGCCTGTAGAGGTCAGAAGAAGGTGTTAGACTCTCTTGCATTTTTATATAAAGTTCTGCAAGCTCTGAAACACTGAACCATAAATACTATAAAATGTGGCAAACAGACTCAGAGACTGCTAGATCAACAGCCCCTCTATAAGCTAGTTCTACTTCTACAGTAAGATCAGGGCTACCCACATATGGATTTGAAGATTACTGTGCTAAAACACAGCCCTTTCCTTTCCATTAGTATGGTCTCTTGATTCAGGTATAACTGCTTCAACCTGATTCGGATAGAGTCCATATTCTTGTCTGAATCAATCCATCTCTCTCTGTCTCTGTCTCTGTCTCTGTCTCTGTCTCTGTCTCTGTCTCTGTCTCTCTCTCTCTCTCTCTCTCTCTCTCTGTGTGTGTGTGTGTGTGTGTGTGTGTGAGTCCCTCAATATATATGGAGTATATATGTGTAATACCATCCTTTTACGCCCTCTACATACTAGACACATACATACTCATCCTCCATTAGGCTGATTATGCAATATGTACCCACATAGCTTAATTAAAAGTTATTTTCACTATTGCATTCCCATAATATTTACCACATATTCTATATTTTGGTCATAACAACATGGATTTACTTGCCATTCTCCTCAAATATATTTTACAAGGGCACAAAAATTAAGTCTTAGTCACAGTTATAAGATTAATAGTATATAAATAGATATTTCTGTTGATCTACACTTAATTATCTATTTTATTAATTATCATCTCAATAATAATTACTGTTTTTTGAGGGTATAATGTGTGCTGGACACTGAATTAGGCACTATACAAACATATTTTTGTATGTCTCAGGCCACTACAAGGAGGCAGGGTTACTGAGCTTTAAACAAACTATGGCTACAGTATAATGATTTGTTGACAACTAGTTGAAATAATATTCAAACTTAGGTTATAAAACTACATACTTGTCTTTATATCAGTATAATTGTAAGATATAAAACCATTTAGGTTAGTTTTACCTTAGTTAATTTGGAAAAAATTTATAACTATGTTTAATATCAGATTGTCTAACATGTTACAACAAGCTTAAAGAAAGCTTAGTTTGATATTGATTTTTCTTGTTTTATTATGCATTTTGCATTAGCTAAAGAAAGTGACCATATAATATACTGTAGTTTATTTTTACTGATTATATGTGGAAATAGAATCTAAATAATTTTGTTTAAATTTTTTTAAAAACAAGATTACTTAATATTTCAAAATTTTTAAGAAGTAGGTTCAACAAGTGACTATATATGATTGTGTATAAAAAGCACCACTGTTAAAGTTTCCCTTAGCTGAAAGCTGGCTCTGTCCATTCCTGGCATTGAATGAACTAGCCAAGGCAGGGCTAAAAAGCTAGTGGGAGAGCTGGTAGGCTAAGCAACTCAGGTACCCCTTAGGCCCACACCCAGGGCTTAGAGTTAGCCTACTCCAACATCTACCCCATCTATGAACTGCTAGACCATGTGAAAGTGCTGTTCCTACAGATCCAAAGCTGCAGGATCTCCATGACCCAGGGCAACAATAGGATATCCTAGAGCAGTCCCAGTGAGGATGCAGTATTGATAGTGCAGCAGAAGCCAGAGGCCTCAGACCAGACCAATGACTCATTGTAATAAACATTTGGAAGCAAAAAAGTGTGGGTAAAAGGGTATACCATGAGACACACTGTGATAATGCTTCCACAATGAGATTTTTTTTCTCTTAGGCAGGGAGGTTGGAGGTGTGGGAGGGCAGGTATGAGGGGATCGTGAGATGAGTCGGGTTGGTGTGTATGATATAAAATTCACACAAAAGGAACAATAAAAAGTTTTAAGAAACGCCCTAGTTAAGTTCCACCTTGCTTTTCACATGGTGAAATGTAATATTACTAGCTGACTTTTAAGCCTTTATGTCATTTAGCATTAATGTAATAAATTTACAGAAGTATACAAACACTATACTTAGTTAAAAATGAGAACTTCTCCACCTCTATCTAGATTGTAAAAGAAGAAAAGGAAAAAGGCAAATAATTGGCCAGTGGAAGAGAAACACTAAATATCTCCCTTCAGTCAGTTTCAGGCCTTACCAGTGCACACAGAAGGTCAACGGCCTCCAAGATCAGCTCCTGATGGCCAATACGGCTCACCCCCAGATCTTCCAGCTCCTGATGTGTAATCCGTAGCAGCTGGTCTCCACTGATCTTCTCTCTTTCAAAGTTCTTAATATACTGCTGCAAACAGTCATCGAGACCTACAAAATAAGATTATAAAGAACAGAACAGAAAAAAAAAACAGTTCAAATAAACCAATCAATGAACAGATGGAAATCAAGCAATAACCAATCAATGAACAGATGGAAATCAAGCAATAACTCCCACTATGCCACAGCCTGATTCCATTTGGACTTTGGACTAGTCAAATCACTCATTTCTTTTTATTTTCATTGTTAGGTTCCTATTTTTATTTTAACTTTACTGGTAATCATTGAAAACCTTTATCTTCTAAGTTTTGCCTTCAGACAAATATTCAGAATAATGAATATAAACAGGCCCCCCTATTTTCAGACTTACGTACATCAAACCTTTTACTTTCCAAACATTTCAGAGAGAGAGGTCTTCTTTTTTCTACGTAAGTCTAATGAATCTGTCTTCCTGTACTCTGGACTTCTGTCTTCTATTGCTATAATTTCAAAACTAAATACTCTGTTTCAGCCAATTTCTACTCATGGATTCCTTTTATATTTAAAATTCCACTATCTTATAGATTTAAGAAAACCTTTGATTTCTTTTATCCTATGTTTCGTGTCATCCTTTTTAAGCCTAAATGTTTTTCTTCTTTTTTTTTTTTAACTTTTTCTTCTTTTTTTTAAGGTGCAATGAATTCCCTATTCTATTATCATTTGGATTTAACTCAAGTTCAGAAGTATACAATCACACTGAATTTCATGCTCTTAAAATTATTTTTTTTTCAAATTACCCATGACAATTAATAAGTGACTGTCCAGGCTACAGACTGTGCCAGGTTCAATCATCTATGAAGGAGACTGGCACAGATGGCTAATTGGAATAATATGATTTGGTCTCTAGAATTTTAGGTAAGGATTATCAAGACAATGAAACAATTATTACAAACTAGATAGTACTTGTTATATCAAAAAGGGAGATACTATTCCACAATGGGCTACATTTTAGCAAAAAAGATGAGAGAGTAAAAATAATAAGCAAGAAGAGGAAAAAAAAGAGAGATGGTTAAGCCATATATACCAAAACAACCAAGTCCTATAATGAGGGCACATAGCCCCAAGTGGAAAAAAAGTTAGTTCTAAAAGCAGTCTGCTTCATGACAACATATAATTATCTTTGTTTTGCTGCATCAAGTGAAATAATTTTAGCCCTCACCAATATGCACATGGCAGTGGAGAAAGAAAGAAAAATACTATTGGAAAACCACAAACTAACTCATTACATAAAGAAAGTTTGACTTATATTAAGGGATATATGTCATGTTGCTTATGGTTTCTCTTTATGTGTGTTGTTTTCATGCTGGTGAAATAATACAGCATTGAATGGGCTGAGGAGTCTTCAAAGCAGAATATTATAAGAGAAGTGAACAGGAAGTAGATATCTGGAAAAATGTGGCTGTTTGGTTTTCTTTTGTTAACATGTTGATGCTTGAAAATATATGTTGAAAAGATTAATTTATCTCTAGTGAAACAGAGGGAATATAAAAAGAAAAACAGAGGAAATAAGGAGATGGTGGATACAAATTCAGGTAGAATATGAGTGTAAGAAAATGAGAGACTCCCACCTAACTACTTTAAGACTGCTGTATCAATATATATGAAGGGTCACTGGAAATTTTCAAAGCAAAAAGAAATCATGTACACGGGTACAAGTCATTACAAATGTATGCTAAGTGCCTTAAGATCCTATACTAAATGTGTGATAGTGTCACAAAGAAAAACAGGATATTTACTTTGAAAATGAAAATGTCCATGTCATCTACAGAGGAAAAATGAGGAAACTCTGAGTCACACACAGCCCTGAATGCTAGTGATAGAAAGGTAAATACAACCGGCCTTAGAAAATATATTTCTTTAAAGGCTGAGATGGGTATGCAAAATGATTATTACAATTTGATGTATTAAGAAAATTAGTGAAGGAAAAACATGGGTAGGATGTTCTGGGAAAAGAACATGAGGTCAAAGATATAATGCACCAGACAAATGAAAGATAGCTACAGAAAACTGCATTATAATGAGAACAAAAAAAATAGTTCAAAGAGAACAGATAGCAAAGTAGTTAGGAAAGACAAGCAGTAAATCAAACACAGCATCCCATACATACAAGGAATGAAACTATCCTGTATTTGACAATTAAATCATCAGTGATTTTAGATAAAAGTGTATTAAAACAATAAAAAAGAAGCCAGACAGTGAGGGAGTATGAGGAATAACTTAGAAATTAAAAGGCAAAGAGAATATTCTTCTAGAAGATGGTATGATATTGGTGAGAATGGAAAATATAGAGAAGTATCAAATAAGGTCAAGGTACTCTTGTTATATCAGTTTTAAAGCTTAAGAAGTTTAAAAGAGCAAGATGAGGGGGGAATGGGGGCAGGGCTGTGTGAGGGGAGGACTTGGAGGTGGGTCAGTGATGGGGATGTAAAGTGAATAAATAAATGAATAGAAAAAAAGAGAGCAAGATTAAGTAACTCCCTAAGTATACACAGTAAGTAACTGACCAGAAAAATCAGGATGAAAAACTGGTCCCAGAAGATTTGAGGTTGGATCTGTTCTGACTACATTGAACTATATCAAACTATACAAAATAAAAACAAAAACAAAACAAAACAAAAAACCTTCCACCAATAAATTGGATTACATTCTTGTAAAAGGGCAACATAATGGGGAGAGAACCTATAGTTATTTATATGAGATAAAATAACATTCACTAATAGAACCATACTTTTTCATGCAGGTAAAAACCATGCTAGTTAAAATTACAGAAGCTAAATTCCATGCTGGAATATTTTCAGCAAATGAGAAAAATGGAAAGGACCTGACAGACATACATTCTAAAGCTACATTCAAATAAATGAAAGGGAAAACTTTGTCCCTAGTCCTTAGACAACACGGAAACCAATACAATACATGCTGACTTGGCAAATGCTTCTTTATTTCAGTCAATGCCATCACTCAGTTACCCTTCTGCATAAACACAGTTGCTCTCGAACAAATAATATATAATTCATTTTCACATGGACTCCCAAGAAAACCAAATATAATAGAAAAAGAGGACAGCTTTTGTCTAGGTCTGTACCCAATTACTCTGTCCTATTTTATTTTAGACAAAGAGTATTCTTTCAATAGCTTTCTTTTATCTCCATAGAACTAATGCTGAGGGACAAATTGTGTATATATATATATATATATATATATATATATATATATATATATTTGTTGGTGTTTTCACTGTGTACCAAGCACTGATTTAAGTACTTTACAAATATTTTCTAATTTAATCATCAAAACAAACTTATTGTGTATCACTCTCTTGATTTTGTAGCAAGAATTTGGAAAACCTGGAGCATGCCTAGGATTGTAAGGCAGAACCCTAAGGCAAGTTCATTTTCCCTGCTTTTAAATACTACACTGAATTGAGAATGAAGAAAAAGTAAAAAAGATTGCTTTCAATCCTCCAGAGCAACCATTTTGATCATACCAGTCATTAATGTCAAAAACATTTCCATTTATAATGCTAAACACCTTGTATTTCTATCAAAAGGTTTAACTGTATCATTTCCATATGCGAAATTCACTAGGACCATGAAAGTTGAAAGTAAGTAACAAAAATATGGTTACCCATATAATGGGAGCTAAAAAACCAATGATACAAACTAGCATATACCAATGAAGAATGCAGATTTATTAAAGTATGCAAAACACTATAACATAGAATGTAATTTGTCTAGGAATTAATGTGAAGGAGATATGATTAGATATAATTTTAAAATATTCAATAGTTAAGTTAACTCAACAAAAGGATTGGTTATTCATTTACATTTCAAATGTTATCCCCCTTCCTGGCTTCCCTTCCACAAACCCGTATCCCAGTCCCTCTTCCTGCTTCTCTGAGGGTGCTCCCCTACCCACCTATCCACTTCTGCCTTAGCTCCCTTGCATTCCCCTACACTGGGGCATCAGCTTCCACAGGCTCCCTTCCCACTGATGCCAGATAAATCCACCCCCTGCTACATATGTTGTTGGAGACATGGGTCCCTCCATGTGTACTCTTTGGTTGGTGGTTTAGTCCCTGGGAGCTCTTGGGAGGGGGGGATCTGGTTGGTTGATATTATAGTTCTTCCTATGGGGGTACAAACCCCTTCAGCTCCTTCAGTCCTTTCTCTTCCTCCTCTATTGGGGTCACCATGCTCAGACCAATGGTTGGCTGCAAGCATCCACATCTGTCTTGGTCAGGCTCTGGCAGAGCCTTTCAGGAAACAGCCATATCAGGCTCCTGTCAGCATGCACTTCTTGGCATCTGCAATAGTGTCTGGGTTTGGTAACTGTATATGGGATGGATCCCCAGGTGGGGCAGTCTCTGGATGGCCGATCTTCAGTCTCTGCTCTACTCATAAAAGGATTTCTTAAAAGAAATATATATTGTGCTCTTCATATAGTCATAATTGGTTGTCATGTAGAAAAACGTATGTTTATATTTATTTCCTTTAATGTTGCTACAATACATAAGACCATCTGATTTCATATAACAACACATCAATAGAACTTATAATTCCATGGATAAGATAAATGGTAATAGATGAATTTTATTTGAATCAAACTGTGAAACACTACATGTTCATTTAAGATAATGAAAATTTCAAACAAAAATTCTTATTCCCATGCTTACTTTAAAAGGAAAACATACAATTTTGTATAGTGTGGCATATAAATCATAAGTAACAAAAGAAAAAATCATCTAATTTTTACTTCATCAAAATTAGAGACTTTTGTGTAGCAAAGGATACTACTAATACAGAAAAAAGAGAACCCACAAAAGGAAAAAAACTCATTGGAAATAATACCTCAAACAAGGTATTAAATTCAGAATATATAAATAATAATAAACTCAATGACAAAAAATTATTAAAATGGACAGGTAACTCAGGCATTTCTCCAAAGGATATTTACAGATAGCCAGTAACATATGAAAATAATGTGCATCAGAAAAATGAAAATTAAACCACAGTAGCACATTATCCTACACTTCTCAGTTTGGCTATTATCAAAGCAAATGAAAACAAAATTGCTCTGAAGAGTACTGAAACCCTCATGGACTGGTGCAGTCATTGTAGAAAATGGTTTCGGAGGTTCTTCAAATAAAAGAGAGTTGGAGAAAGATCTAGCAATTCAATTCTGGCTATATAGTCAAAACACTGATAGCAGACATCTGAAAAGATAATTGCATCCCCATGTTCTGTAGCGTAATTATTTGCAGTAGACAAAAGGAGTATGCAACCCAAGTATACACAGGTATACAAATGAGTAAAGAAAATATGGAATGCTAACAAAAATTTTCAGTTTAAACACTAAAAGAAAAGGTAAGGTTATACTTGGTACAATATGGATGAGAGAACATTATACTAAGTGAATTAAATAAAATGTTCACAAAGATAAATACTTATACATATTTGGGGTATCTGGAACAGTAAAATTCATAGAAACAAAATACAATGGTGATTGTCATGAACTGAGGAGACAAAAGAAGAGGGAATTGTATAATGGGTACAAAATTCCAATTCTGCAAATGAAAATAATTTTGGGAATGGATAATGATGATATTCACACAAGAAGATGAATGTACATTCTTAAGAATGGTTATAACAGTATATTTGGGCCTGGGAATATAGCTCAGCAGTAAAACCCTTGCCTAGCATGGATTCCCAGAACTGCTTTATTTGATGTTATATTTATATTTTAAAATATTTTAAAATGAAAAGTGTATAATATTTACATATATATTTACCATAATAAAAAGCATAAATGAGCCAACCCATTAAGTTTATAAAGCCTAACTTTGCTACTTTTCATTGTTAATAGCATTTTTGGAGGTCAAGAGTGGTAGGGAACCCATGGATGTAAAATTAGTTTTATTCCCTGTTGCTGTAATGAAATATACTGACAAAAGCACCCAGGGTGAGAAATTGCTTATTTGAGCTCACGTGTCACTGTGGGAACGCCACAAAAGGAGGGAGATCTAGAGAGCTGGTCACATTGTACCAATAGTCAAGAAACCAGAGCACTGAGTACATGTATGCTAGAGCTCAGCTTGTCCTCTGCATTTTGTATCTCAGAAAATGGTCCAGCCCACAGTTAAGATCAGTCTTCCTTGGGTCCTTTGGACCCAAGTAGCTGAAGGGGTTTACAGTCCCTTAGGATGAACAACAATATGAACTAACCAGTACCCCCAGAGCTCCCAGGGACTAAACCACCAACCAAAGAGTACATATGGAGGGACTCATGGCTCCAGCAGCATATGTATAGCAGAGGATGCCCTAGTCGGACATCAGTGGGAGGAGAGGCCCTTGGTCCTGTGAAGGTTCAATACTACAGTGTAGGGGAATGACAGGACCAGGAAGAGGGAGAGGGTGGGTTGGTGAGCAGGGGGAGGGGAGGGATAGGAGGTTTTAGGAGGGGAAATCAGGAAAGGGGATAACATTTAAAATAAATAAAGACACTATCTAATAAAAAAGTGATATTAATAAGATCAGTCTTAGAGGCAGGCAGATTTCTGAGTTCGAGGTCAGCCTGGTCTACAGAGTGAGTTCCAGGACAGCCAGGGCTAAACAGAGAAACCCTGTCTCGAAAAAAACAAACAAACAAACAAAAAACAAAAAAAAAACTTCTCCCAAATAAGATCAGTCTTCCTATACCTATTATTAACCTATTAAGGCAATCTCTCACAAACATTCTCAGTGGTAAATTTTAATAAGGACAATCTATCACAGGTGTATTTGGAGGCCTATATCCAATGTAATAAGTTAATAATATATTAAGTGAAAGATCTTATTTTATATCTCATCACAAATATTATATTTATGTGTGTTATATTTGGTTATTAAATTTCCTCCCTAAAAGATTCAGGTATTTAAAGTGTGGTCTCTACCTGGTGGCCCTATTTTGGGAGAGTCTTTGGAATCCTACTTTGGAAAGTTTAAAAGGTAGGGCTTAGCTGGAGGAAACAGGTCACTGGTAGTATGCATTTTCAGTAGCTTGTTCTCATCTCAGTCGTTTCTCTGTCCTTCTTTCTGCCTCATTTTCACTATAAGGAAGCAGTCTCTGTCACAAGTTCCTGGTGATAATCATGTTCTACTTTAACATGACCTAGAATTGTCAGAGCCAGACACTATAGATTGAAACCTCTTTAATTTTTTTTAAATATTATGTGCAAAGGTGTTTTGTCTGCATGTATATTTGTGTACTACACACATGCCTGTTGCCCATGGAGGCCAGAAGAGGGGATCATTACCCTGGAACTGGAATTACAGACAGTCTTGAGACATGCCATGTGGGTATAGGTAATAGAATAGGGGTCCTCTGCAAAAAGAGCAAGTTATGTTAACCACTGAACCATCTCCCCATTCCCAGACAGAAACATTTTAAACTCTAAGCTAAAATTAGTTTTTTTTCCTCACTTTAAGTTATTGTGGTCAAGTATTTGATTACATTGACAATAAAACTAATACAATGTCTTCAACAAAAATTCCTTTTGTTTACTAAATACAAAGAAACTATCAATGGCAATAGCATTTAAATTTCAGAAAAATTTATATGATAATGTCAATATGATGTGTCCTGTATCTTCATGTTTCAAAAAAAAAATCTGACTTATCTTGATAAGGCTTAGTATTAATATGTTATTTAATATCTACGCAATATTGAATATAAAGATATTCCAAGATTTAGAAAGTATATAAAATGCTATTCAGATGAATTTCAAATAAACAGTATCATAAAATATTAATCAGGAATCTCAGATTGCTAAGAAAGAGTATGCTCTCCAGGGAGGACCAGTTCAAGAAAGACAATGAAATCTTACCTTATTTCCATATGACATTTCCCCAATGTGCTCATTTTTTTTCTTTTCAGATTTAAACCACTTTTCTAAATTAATTCCTGCATCTTACATTTTTACACTATCCACTTCTATATGATTCTATATGATTGAACTGCTTGCCTTTCTCCCATATCAGGATACTTATCTTACCTCTTTTCCAAGTCCTGATACCAACTTTTAATTATTCATTCAACAACCAATTATTAAGTGCCTATTTGTTAACCAATAATTGTTCTAGGCAGTATGATTAAGAAGGTAAACAGAATCAGACGTGGTCCCTTTCTTCCTGGAGCTAATATTTTATCGAGAGAAAAGCATATGATTCATGGAATCATACAAACAACACTAACAAATCCCCCAAAGATGGTATGTAGGAAGAGGAGTTACCTTGCTCCAAGAGTGGAGAAAATGAATGGAAAATATGAGAAAATGAAAGAATGACTAAAGATTTTATTCAGACCAATGGTCTGAAAAACTCTCTTTGGCTTCAGTATGTAGAATAGTGATTGGTAGCCATGTTGCATTTTGTTAAAGAGAGGATAATCTGGTAGAAACTAATCTTTCAGCTTGCTCTTATATCTGGGTCAGCTATTTCAGCCATATTTACTGTAGTATACATGTCTTTAAGACATTGATTCAACAGTACTAATAATCCTTTTTACTATATACCTAGTAGAGTAATTGAATGAAAAGACCTATAAGTAGAATATATTATTCAGAATTATACCCATGTTCTCCTCAATAAGAAATCATAATCAACAGATAATGTGGCAAATGGTATTAATTTCATTTAAAATTCTACATCTAGAAGTATGTTGATATAGAGGTAAATTTTACCTTTAGGTTATAACTAATCATTTTAACTCAGGCTCATTAATTCTGAGTGAAATAGATAATCTTGGCATAAAGTAACTGCAGAAACAAGTAGTTTCATCCATTACTAAACTTAATCTCAGTATATCTTCCATGATATTCCTTTAACATGAAACAAATCTTATTCATGATTTCAGAGTTTGAAGCCACATCCTCTGCTACACAAACTTTTCCTATGACAAGTGAATGCCAATATTATTACTATTCAATAATCTCATGGAGCAAACAACAAAAAGAAAAGAACCTATGGTGCTATCATTTTTATGATTATGAAGCAGGTTTTAAAATATAATGTCCAATTTTAATTTTTAGTTAACATATATTTTGTTGCTAATCACTAAGCAATCATTTGTTATACTGAACATTAAAACTGAAATGGAGCTATAAATATTTATTTAATAATGTAAGAATTTATAATTTAAAAAAGCCTACATTAATCCTATAGCTATTCCTGGTAGAATGTTTAAAATATAAGTAGTAGTATTCAAACATATTTGTTTCATCTTATGTATTAGAATCAATATGCAATATCAAATAATTAAATTAGTTGCCAAGATGTTTTAGTCTATTATATAAATAAGATATTTTGAAAGTCTAACTTCACCTAAAGTTTGTGAAATATCTTTAAAATAATTCTTATTACTCAAAACAACTATCTTTTCATTGTTCTCAAATAATATGTGCCTATAAAACAATTGGGCATCTGATTAAACTGGATTCTTGTTTATTTTGTCTGGGATAGGGACTGAGATTTTTGCATTTGTATCACTTAAAAATAACAATGAATATAAAAGGTCACTTGTCCAAGGCAAAAGAGAAGTTTTTTTTTTTTTTTGGAAGGGGGAGAAAAATTATGTAATTAAATAGGATAATGAGAATCATTAATACAACTCTTTAGGCTTATGTTTCTAACTACCTAGAAATTCTCATATGGAGCTGAAAACATACTATTAATAAATATATAATGACACTAAAGAATCAATAAATATTTACTATAAAATTATAGACTACAAAAATAGTTTTCATGTTATAAGCAGGATAAAACTATGGAGAGAAGAAAGCTCTTTCAAACTAATTGTGATTATGCTTACTTGTATTTTTT
>JADRCC010240261.1:0-12379 GCA_019843855.1 Hylomyscus alleni | reverse complement strand
CCCCCCAACGCTAACAAACAGTTCATCATAGAGAAGTTGCTTAATCTGTATTCTGGGGAGTGTGGACTTCCTGGGCATAGACCCAGCTCTTCTTCTGGTCTGTAAGAAGGGGGATGATAATAAGAGCCATGGAGGGTACTTAAAAATGGTACAGATGTTGAAAAGGAGGCTAGGAAGGAGGAAAGCCTGTAAAACACATTTTAGCTCACACAGAAGGTATAAAGGATGCTTTGGTCAGCAACCCGACCTTTATCGGGAGATAAATCAATTTGCAGCAGCTGTGGACAGCCATTTATACACAAGCCTTGGGCAGATTAATTAAGGGAAGCGAAGTTAAAAATTCAAGAGGGCTCAGAGTTACATCAAGCACATGAAGTTGGTCTGAAGTGGCCTCTCCAGCTCCCCTGGTCCTCACTCTGGCTGTTCTTCAGGGTCTCTTCCCAGGGAATACTACATAATTCCTTTAAAGCTTCTTTCTGCGCATTTTCCCAAGAGGCACCAGTCATGCTGGGGCACGCTGGGATTTGTGATGCCCAATCCTGAAGGAAAGCTAAATTCAAAAGACTGCCCTACTACCCTTTGCAAAGGAGCTAGGAGGGCCCAGGACTCCAAGACTCTGGCCAAATCCTCCAAGCCTTAACAGCCTTTAGTGGGAAGAGGAGGAGGGAAGGTAGCTATTTTTAGTAACAGTCGTGGTTCACATCCTACTGCCCGGAATCATAACACTCAAAACTTTTCCAAAGCTTAACTGACCTTAAAAGACTAAAAGAAAAAAAAACAGTTTCAAAAACCGAGTTTAAGTGCGTATGCGGACTTAAACCGTTTTTTGTTTGTTTGTTTGTTTTGCTTAAATCATCCCGGTAAGGACAAGGTCCATCCGAGGAAAGGGTGCAGACGTGCCAACCAACCTGGACTTACTTTCTAGATTCGCCCAGACGATGGTGAACGGCGGGGCCCCGGGAATGTGCTAGCCCTAGTTATTTCCCCTGAGGGATTTCTGGAAAACGTAAGAAATTCTCCGGCTGCAGCTCAGCTCGGGTTTGGATTTCTCCTGGCGAGAGCTACTGGGCACTACGTTGTGCTCTAGGCTAGGAACAGGCGGGCGTCACCGGGTCTGGACTGTGTTGGGAACACCCTAGTAGGCCACGGCGGCTGGGCCAGCGGGGCACTTAAGTATGGTGGAGGCGATTGCTACTTAGGTATCCCGGGCTATGAAGTTCGGGACTTGCCTCCGGGCGGGAGACGTGGCTCAGAAAAGCCGCCTGATCATCCTTGTGAGGTTTCCCATCAAAGCACCCCAAATGCCCGAGTGAGAGAAAGTTGTCAGGCGGGTCGCATAGCGCCAGGGTGCAGCTAATGGGAATCCTACCCAAATTGTAGCCCAGACCCAAGTTAGGATTCTTCATCTTGCTCCTAGGACTAAGGTGTCCACCATGAAAACAAGCCTTTCGCTTCCAGTTTTGTTTTTTTTTTTAAAAACAAAACAAACAAACAAACAAAAAAAACACGATGCGGGTGTGGAGCCACCTGCAAAACACATCGTGGACCAATTGACCAGTTGTTTAGTCGAAGGAGACATGCTTATCTTTCGGTTCTCCTTTGATGAAGATAAAATAAAATAAAAATAAAAAGAGAGTGCGGGGAATCTAAAACAAAAACGGAGGGAAATGCTGTCTTATTTGGTCCGCGAAGTTCAGTGTCATCGCAGACTCCAGAAACCTCGATGTTCTTTGCCCTGCTACGCAGTCCTACTCTAGTTGAGCGTCAAGTTCAGAGCCTCGAGCCTAGAGCCTCTCGGTCCAATTAATCCAAACGATGCAGACGGTCATCGGCATAGTAATTAACAGTACCAGCCCGAGGCCGGTCCCAGCCACCCGCTCTCCAGCCCGCCCGCCGACCCAGCTCGCCGGTTGGCACTTACACTGCACAGGGCTGGAGAGTCCCACCATCCGCTGCGGGCTCCCAGCTGCAAATAAAACTTCCACCGGTCAGTGCGGGCCGGCGGGGCCAGAGGACCAGGGCGCGGCGCCGCTTCCCTCGCGATGCCAGAATGTCCGCGGCCACTCGCCCACAAGCGCTCGCCCAGACACCGACCGCCTAGTCTTGCCGATCGCCGGCAGCCGCCTCGCACAGCAAGCCGCGGGGCGAGGAGCCCGGGGTGGCGGACGCCAGGTAGACACAGGCTGCGACGCGGAGCCCGGCGCGCGCCGAGCTCAGCTCCCCCTCCTCCCGCCTCGCTCCCTCCCTCCGCTCCTCTCTGTTGTTGCTGCTGTGGCAGACAAATGTGATGTAGGGCGCAGGGGATTGCCACTGTCACAGGCGGCGTCTGCGTCCGCCTCGCCCGCCCTCGCTCGCTCTCGAGGAAGGCGACTGCATTTATCTGCAGGGCGTCCGGGCGTCCGCCGGGGAGCAGGAGCGCCGCGCGCAGCGCACAGCGCCCACAGCGCCCGCACCAGGTCGGCTGCCGCGCGCGCCCGCACCCGGGGGCGCCGCGGCCGCTCGGGAGGGAGGCGGCGGCTGCGTGGCCGCGACCAGGTGCGGGGGGTGGGGGTGGGGGTAGGGAAGCTAGGCGGGTGGTGGAGGTGGAAGACATCTGTGTCATGCGGGGGGTCACGGGGGGTCAAGTATATGTTAACAATGGGCAGACCCGGCTCTCAGGGGTGCGCTGGCGGGCCGGAGGCCTGGCTCCCTGGCCTCGCCCTCTCTAGTCCGGGCTGGACTTGGGGCTGGCTCCCTAAGGATGCTCTCCCAGGCTCGGGACGTGTTGGCGGCCCCAGTGCCCTGCAGTAACCCAAGACGACCACTTTCCCTGGCCATCTGGAGCGCTCCTAGCTCCCCTGTCTGTGTCTCATCACTGGCTGCAGAGACAGCTCTGCTAGAAATCAAGCCACTCTCAGATCTCTCTAATCCCCTTCTGTTAGCTGATTTCCAGACTGACTATTTGCTTTCGCATTAGATAATAGCCTTAGAGAAAACAATTATCATTTCTTTCCCCCCCTTTGTTTTTCTACTTCTCCTGTAGTATACCATTAATAGGGACCTCTTTCTCTCCCTCGTTTTTTTTATTGAATATGCTCTCTTCCCCCTAGATATTAACATCAATAATTTAGAGGAAGGAACGAAGTCCCTAAGGAAAACGTAGGGTGAAAGAATTCCAGATATTTCCAGAATAAATAAATAACATCTCCGTGAAGAGTGCTGACAATTTTACAGAGCAAAAATGGGCTTTGAATGGTAATGAAAATATTAATATGTAGGTCAAATATGATCAGATAATGGCTTGCTATGATAAGCAAAATGAAATCTTTTAAAATTATTATGGAACGGTGCCACGGCTGCAAATGTTATTGTATTCAGTGAAACAGTTTGAAATCCTACACTGAACCATGTTTCCTCAAACTGGTCTAAATCAATGTAAAATGTCCTGTGAGCATGTTTTAAAATCTCATCTTTGTAAAGAGGAGGAAATGCATGGAAGTAAGAGTCAGCCTGATGCCATAAGAACTGATAAGACATTCCAGGCTTTATTTTTTAAAGTGGTGTTTCAAGTATTTAACAGTAGGCGAAAGCCCCCGCCCCACCCAGCTGGGCTTCCAGTGCTGAAGTCTTTGCAGACCTTACTCATTTTTAGCAATTCATTTTCAGAAAACACTCATTGTACATTCTGCCCTCTCCTTGGGACATTTGTCTAATGAATTATAACACTGTCTTAGTATTTAATATTATGATACCCTTCACATAAATCTCCCCCATTTTATCAAGGTATGTAGTCTATAGTAATTTCTACACTAGGAGGTTGTTTTTTTTTTTCCCTGCTACACTTACAGAGCTTAACAGCATTAATAATTTTAAAATATAAAATTTCATGTACATGTTAGTGTGGTTCATGTCAGAGCTTACTCTGTATTCCTAAGGGAATCAAAAAACATATTGATAAGCTGGTGTCCTGTTACCTGCTTTCTTTTCTGTCCAAGATAAAAATGAATTGTTTGGATTCTAGAATTATTTTAACTAATCCTTAGTTAAAATTAATAAAGTGGTGTGTTACTCAGAAATGATTCTTGTAAAATAATGTAAGTTCTTATGTTGCATTTTTAAATTTAAAATGAAAATAAATTACCAATAATTTTGCATAATATATACAAAATATATGAGCGGGGGTAGGGGTAAAATATAAATTATGGCATATTTTTCCTTCTCATAAATTGTGCCTGTGTAAATATGAAATTATATTAGAAACTTTGAACTTCTAAATCAAAGGAAAGTCACTTGCAAGGAATCAGATCATATTTGTAACACACAAATTATGTTCTATGCGTTTCCACAGATATTACAAGATCATCCTTTTGACCAGTTATGTTTTCTTTTTTTAAAAAAGATTGATTATTGAATACTTCTTAACCAGTTATGCTTTGTTTTTGTTTTTTTAAGGGATTGGTTATTGTATACTTTTTAAAGAAAAAGTCCTCTATTTGAGTTGGGTTTCTATCAGACTGTATCATTAAATCTAAGGTTTGTTGGGTGTTTTGTTTTGGTTTTTTTTTTTTTTTTTTTTTTAATTCTACTAACAGAAACTGAAGAATACACCCCTGAGCTGATGGGGGAAGAGAATGAGTCTGAATAGTTGGTCTTTAATCCTACTTGCCTCCTCCTTAAAGGACTTGAATTCTTTAAAATATAAAGATATCATTCTTTAGGGTGTTTATCCTCAAATTACTTCCTAATTCCTCTATCTGTAGCAGAGTTAACTGCAGAGGCAGCTGGAGCATGAGCTGACGGTGAACTCTGACATAGAAAATCAGACATATTAGGTGCCCCGAAGAGAGCAGCAGCTGGGTAAGGCTGTAGGGTAGTGGAGGAATCAGTGAAACCAGAGTAAGTCTGCCATGGAGGTACGCACATGACACACTATCCAAAACACAATACATTCTTTCCAACCAATCTAAGGACACAGGGAGGAATAAGCCCTCCTCCTATCAGAATAGGAGCAGAAGGATCAGGTTTCTGTAAGTTCAACACTAGCTTGCTAAGCAAAAAACAAAAGCAACAATACAACACTAAAAACCTAGGAGGAAGTTATTCAGAAAAACAGATACCTGCCTGCCACTACAAAGCCATTAGATCAACAAACAAACCATACCATAATATGCTGAACTGAAAAGACAAAAAAGACAACTTTGCTGACACATTTCTTCTATTGGAGATTTGTTTTTTACACCATTAAATTTTCATTGTTGCGAAAGTACTGAGTTCTTTCTATTAACAGGTCTATTATTTCAAAAATGTTACCTATTTTTGTTTTCCCTTAAACTAGCCCTAAAAAAAACATGGCTTTCTATGCAAATTTCTGAGGAGTGCTTATTACCTTCTTTAGAGAGTTGTGATTCACCTCTCACACACACAAAAAAAGGAATTTCTATACAGAATGTTAACAAGTATTTAATTAGCACTTTTAAAATTCCTTCTTACAGATCTTAAAGTTTAAATGACTTCCAAGCTGTGATTTTTCTATTCCTCGAGAAAGTCCTCCTGTTTGCCTGGGTTGACGAAAATTTGTAATCACCACATTAGTTCTTCCTAACAAAAAATATTTATTGTTGCACTTGTGAAAAATAGAATATGATAAACATGAAGAATGGCAAACCGTAATTACATTTTCATAAATCTACACTCACCCACAACTCACAGTTTTCTGTTTCTGTTGGAGCGTTTCATGAAATTTGTTTTTGGGGCTCTCTATGGACAAATTTCATTCCAAATCTTGGTAAGTGTGTTACATAACCCTTTCATGTTTTATTTTAGATATGATGGAAAGGAGAACAAGATCAGAGGTGGTTTATTTTATTCTAAAACAGTTGAGCCATATAAAGAGTATAGGTACACTGTTGAGTAAAAATACCGTATATGTTTTAGAAATTTTTAACCTAAGAAATTCTTTAACTTGGAAATGTAGAAGTCACACAAATCAGCAAATGGTTGGTTATCATCACCCCATCAAATAAAAATAACCATTTCAACCTCCTTTAGCTGCTCTAGACAATGAGTTTGATTAGTATGACCCAATGTATCTATGTAGTCAGTATATTTCTCTATACTAACTTAAAACTACCGCATATCCCAAACACCAAACTTAAAAAATTCCAATTATTTTTTTTCATTTTTCTAAAACCAAGATCCTGAGTTTTGAAGAGTTGTCCAGAGTAAGTCTGCTTGGTGTTTCCTTAAAGCAGAGGTGTTTGTTGGGCACAGCCCTGCAGGCCTCTCATCCTATGTTTGGGGAGGGAGGTTTCCACAAAGCTCCATGAGCTCAGAGATAGCCTGCTCTATGGACTGAGCTCCAGGCCAGCCAGGGTGACATAGTGATACTCTGATTCAAAAAAAGTTTTACCATTTAAACATTGAAATGTTTCACGTGACCTGCTGCAGCGCTGCATTTTTTGCACAAAGTGGACCACACACACGTGTGCATGCATACAAAAACACACACCTATACTTAACATACATATCAAATGTTTACACATGTTACCTTGTATGATCTAGTAATTAGCTTCCATGGCCTTTTAGAGCTGAGTCACATCTAATGATGATAGTAAATGAAATATGTATTCATGTTGCTCACCTAAACTATCTCTCGATCCCACTGGAAACCTGCCTTTTAAAATAATATATGGCAAAATAAAATCATGGGACATCTCCACTGAAGTTTCCACATTCCATATGCTTTACTGAGTTTGCACCATCTTTCATCATATATTTTAAACTGGTGGTTATACTGTCCATACAATCCTTAACTAAGTGTGTATCATGGTACTCTAATCATACAAAGACAAATGCCTTTGTTTTGTTTACTGCACAGTATCTGGCACATAGTAGGTGCTGAATAAATACTTTTTGAATGAAGAAGGAAAACTTAAAACATTTCTATTCAGATGATCTGTTTTATATGTGGCAAATACTACCCATATAATTTTCTTTTTGATTCAATGTTAAGAAGGTTCAGAGTTTTGATAATACTGAGCTTTTAAATGAATAAAATGTGGGAAGGTCATCTGTGTCTTTTATGTATGTGCGTCCGTGTTTTCTGATGTGATAGATTTGATGTGTATCACACACATATATGCAGAGATATACATTCTGATCATGTCTTAACTAAGCCTAATATTCTTTTAGATAAATTAACAAGCTATTTTAAACTTCCACCCTGTAAACTGAGTCATGGCCTTCAATCTAGACATGTTTTAAAAATATGATATACCTCAACTTCATCCCAGTTAGATCCTGGGAATGAAACAAGTCTTTCTTTCTCCTCTCCTTCAGTAATTGAAACATACATTTAGTACAAACATCTCTGGTCAGCAAAGACTGACAAGCTGTTTAATTTGTCAACAGTGTACTCTCCTGCTTTCATTTAATTATTATGATGCTGAGGATGGAGAGATGGCTCAGCGGTTTAAAGCCTTACAGCTCTTGTCAGAGGACTGTGGTCCAGTTTGCTCCCAGCACCCACATCAGATAGCTTACAAAATGCCTGTAACTTCAGCTCCAAGGGATTTAACACCTCCGAACTCCCTAGGCAGCCACATAAACTGATTCACACACATAAATAAAAAAACAAAATAAATCTTTAAAAAGAGTTACTATACCATTGATAACTTACACAATGGTATGATCTAAGCATGTTGATACTTAATAAAGAGTCAGTTATATTTGTAACCTACTACTTTAGTTATCATAATTCAAGACAGCATATGTGGATCTGCATTGGCTCTACCCTTTGAAAGATGCACAGAAAACAATATTTCAGTCAGCTCATTTCCCCTAATTCTCTAAAACAATCTATGGACAGCAAAGAGCATGGCATCTCCTGAGCCCGTATCACCCACTAAGACTGTTTCAGTACAGAATGCTATAGTGTATCCTCTGGGAGGAAAACCCCAGCCAACTGGCTCACAGCTTGGCAGTAGAATGAGAAGGGATTTTTTGTCCAACCAATCTGTAGCAAATATAGGCTTGCTGTTAACCGTGTTCAGGGTGAAGTTGTGTTACACAGACCTTACCTCTTCTGAACTTTCCCCCACAGCAGGACCAACACTTAACTCAAGATTGATTGTCCAACTATAAGGCAACATAGAATGGACACCTCTATCATCTAGGTCTTCCTTCTGAGTTTCTCTCCCAGACATCATCTGCCGTCTTTTAGACAATCCTTTACTCATTATGCCCTTCAGGTTAAGCACCAATAAAATCACATGCCAATTATACACAGAATCACAGAATCCATTCAGTAAAACTTTCAGACCTGCCATTTGACCCAGATTCCTTGAGTAAAAACACATTCTACAAAATAGAAAATTTTGATTCATCATATTTTCTAGAGGAAAAAAAGATATTTATGGGACAAAATGTGCCTTCCATATTCATTTTAAAAAAAAATGTGTTGGGGTCATAGGTACAAACCACTACTTCTAGCTCAAAATTTTATTTTCAAACAAATATTTCTACATGATATTTTAACAAGATATCTATATTACATACTCTTTTGTAGTGTTCAGATACCTCAAGGAAAGTAGAAATTTTAGAAATTATTTTAATTATGTATAAGTACGTGTGTATCTGCATGTGGGTATGTGCCAATGAGCTAGTCCACATATCCAAAGAAAGGCTCATTAGTTGTGGGAGACAGTGAGAAAAGCCTACTTCTCCTTTACGTGCTTACACTTTGTACAAAGGCCTACTGGATGTTTGTACTCATAAAATCCCCAGAATGCCACAGACAACTCTGCAACTATGACAAGGCTCTTAACCTTCCCACTGCTGTCCAGGCACCTACAATTGAACATGGAGGTCTATTGACAGACAGTAACAAAATGAGAATTCACAAAGCTGTGTATCTAAACAGTACTGAGGGATTAGAAACAAAACAAACAAACAAAACAACAACAACAAAAAGCAAAAGAAAAAACTGGAAGCTCTTCAAAAGTTGAACCCTGAATGGGCCATATCGGCAGAATGGTTAGGTCATGTGTGATTCCCCTTTAAGGGGCCCATGTTAACCGTTCCTGGACTAAGACTCTATTTGCTGGATGTGTGACTAGAGATATCTGCCACCTGCAGTGTGCAAGCAAGGAGAGACATTATATATTGATGATTTCAAGTTCTGCAGTTTACCATAACTTCCTTGTACAAGATCACGGGATACTCCAAAGCTCCAGTCCTTGAAGTGGTAAGACAAGGATCGTGGTAAGACAAGGATCCTCGTCAGAGCTTATGTTCCCTTGACTGCTTAAGAGAAGGCTCAGCCTCTGGCCGCCTCAGCTAGCCTACTTACAGAAGGAGTTTTCTTCCACCTATCAATATGTTAGGACAATTGTGCCACAAAACACTGGCTTAACTAAAAGCCACAGTGACGTTAAAACTAATGACAAGAGAAGAATAAACGGAAGTGGGACATTTATCTTTTTTCATAAATGCAGTTATATAGGCATTCCCATTCTTAAGCCTTCTGGTTGGTTCTCAGACAGGTTTGAATATTGAGAGGATGGCTAGGCCAGGTTTCACTTCTTCTCTATGGTTCCTTGGTCCTTTGAACACAGTCTTGCATTGAAAACAAAGTTTGCATGAAAGGTCAAGGGTTGTAGCATGCTCTCTCTTTTCATGTGTGATTGGAGATATATATATATATATATATATATATTCTACAAACCCAGATACTTTTACCTTGTTGCATGCCATAATGGTAAATGAATTATGTTCCATTTTCCAAAACGCTGCTTCTTTCGTTTTAAAGAGAGTACTGTATCCAGGCCCTTAATCAGCACCCTTACTGCATGCTGTGGGATCTAGGCTTTGCCATCTCTTGTTACCTCATTTCTAATACTGGAGGAGGATTTATATTTTTTTCCTGAACAATAGATTTTAATTAAGAAGATTTATTAAAGACAGTTTTCATTCCTCTGATTACATTTCCAGCTCCAGAGACATCTGCATTTCAAAAAATGCATAACATAGTTTTATAAATATTCCATAATTCCCCCAGAGCTTTGTGGTATTCCAATTCCCCCCAACCCCTTAACATCCCGAGTTCCATCCATGTGTACCCTTCAGCATTAGACATTTCTTCACACAGGTATGAGACTGTGTTGGAAAGATGATTCAAAGCTTCCCTGTTCTTTGTGTGGCAAGATTTCTAAAAAGAACAAAGGCAAATTAAGCTCAGTAACAGACGCCTAACAAAAGATCCAGCTATCTTACAGGCATACTTAGGGTGGCAGGGTAAACAGCTGGGCAGAGTCTGCTTTGGAGTTTAAATCATTGTTATTTTAATAGAGTAGAAAATTCATTTAGATAGTAGAGTCTGATAGGTACCCAATTAAAGCCCCCTTTTGTCTATTAATGTAGTTTTAGATTTTGAAACACAGTTTTGTCAGAGAATTTTTGAAAATAGCAGCCTTTTTTTTTTTTTAAATGGATGCCATGAGTGATAGTCAATAATTGATTGCAGCTCTTAGGCATTTTATATAAAAGTATGAGCCAATGTACTAACTTGCTACAGGCCCAAAGAATAAGGATGTACCCAAGTTATGTGACCAGGTTTACTTACCACATGTGTGTGTGTGTGTGTGTGTGTGTGTGTGTGGGTGTGTGTGTGTGTGTAGGTGGGTGTGTGTGTATGGAATTCTCTATGTAACATGACATCTGATCTCTCTTCCGTATATCAGCAGGTTACATCTGATCTCTATTCCGTATATCAGCAGGCACTAGGGAACAGAAATATTTCCTACTCTGGTTCTACCTTATTTCACACAATAAGAGTCTTAATCGTTTTGTTTTTGTTTTTGTTTTCTTTTGCGTTGAGATAGGGTCTTGGACTTGAGGCAATCCTCCTGCCTCAGCCTACAGAGTACTGATGCTATAGCTGTTGTATGTTGGTTAAGTATTTTTAATGGGAAAACAACAGTTCATACTCCATTCACTCTGGTGATCACTGTAGTGTTTCTTCTCCTAAATTATTTTGGTTGCCTGCAATCCTCCACCTCACTCCACTGGAATTGAGTGGATACTCAAACCGTATCTCACTGTCTTGTTGAAAGGATGCCATTGTGGGTTAATGCAGTGAATGCTGCCTGTCACCGAAGTTCATGCTATGTGCTATGTTCTATTCTAAGCAGTGTTTACCAAGTATTAACTAATTCATTCCAAAAAATTAGTAGTTGGAGAGGAACTATTGTACCCCAGGAAAGTGAAGTCAGGTTTGACTTAACTAGTATCAAGCTACCCTGTGTAAAATGAGCAAGAAGTAAAATTTAAACCCCAGTGGTCTGGGTTAGCACTAATCTAGGTCAATTTCAGAGTGTCTCTAGCATTTACCTTGCCCCTCCAGAAGGGGCAAATCTCCGGGTGCTGGGGGAGAAAAACACCAATGAAAATCGTGTTTCTCTCTTTAATATTTCAGGGTAAATTGAAGAGCAGACAAGCTTGAAGCAACTACGGTCTGATTCTAAGACAAGCTTCCTTGGAATCAGATGGCAAAGAAGCACAGGCCTCGAATGAGGCCCAAGTGCACTCTGTGGGGTCAGAGATCTTAGATCTGGAGCCAAAGAGTCTGCCAGAACTTGGAAAGGAGTTGGCAAGATCCTGGCAAACAGTGCTCTCTGTGCTCACTGACTTCTGTACTGCCCAGGTGATCTCACGGGCTCTCTACCCTGCCTAAGCTGTTCTAAGAATGCTTAAAAGTCAACTATCTCAAAGTTCTTCTTTGGGTAGGTTGGATCCAAGATGGCTGCCAGAGTGATGGCCAGATGACCTGTTTCACTGTTTCCCTGCTGAGTGAAAATGTTTTTCCTTCAAGGCATTACAGTAAACAGCTGCTGGAAAACTTTTTCAAGGAGCCAAGAAATAAAAACAGAAGACAGTATGCATAAATTCCTTAAAAAACAAAAAAAACAAAAAACCAGCGATTCCAGAAAAGATACTCCTTCCCCAATTTGGAACTCTCATCATGCTCAAAGATTAAAAAGTTAGCTTGTGAGCTTATCTCTGATTTTCAAAGAATAATAGAATTCCCTTTCACAGCTTACTTGGTGGTCAGTCCCTGTCAGTTCAGTCCTGTGAGGGAATGAGGACATAGTTTGATAGGTTAGGGACAAAGACTGGAAGCAAAGTTAGGCGTGGCATCTTAGTTCTGTAGCACTTTAGAAGCTTCAGCAGTGTGAACAAGAGGTCACAGCTAGCCTCAGCTACATAAATGAGATTCTGTCACCAACAAACCAACCAATCAACCAATCAACAGAAGGCCTTTGCTGGAGGATTTTGTTCTTATTTTTGCTTTCTCTCTCTCTCTCTCTCTCTCTCTCTCTCTCTCTCTCTCTCTACATCTACG
>JADRCC010240240.1:0-12523 GCA_019843855.1 Hylomyscus alleni | reverse complement strand
AAAAAAAAAAAAAAAGAAGGAAGACTTGAGTTGGAAGAACAACTATAAAAAGGAAGGTCAAGAGCAAAGAAAACTGGTTTACTGGACAACACATACTTAAAATGCATATGATGACTTAGCATTCACAATGTACCCATCATTTGTAATAGATTATTGAGAAGATGTGATTGTTTTACAGACAAGGTTTGCTTGAAATTTACTTAATAAATGAAATACTCAAAGGCATGCAGTACAACCATCTACAATAGTCTTTACCAACTCAAGAATGAATGGTAGCTATTCTGTGCTCTGATATGCTGGGGAATTTTGTACACTCTGCCATAATGTATGTTTATGGGAGAAATATCTCCTCAGTCTCTGCCATGTTACCTTGATTAGAGAACATATACCTCATAGCTTAAGATTCAACAATGGAAAATATCAAAGATTAATAAATTGAATGAAGAAATGGATTTGATGTGAGAAAATTAATTTCTTAGTTTTCCTTGGTGTAATTTTCCTTCTATTGCTTAAATTTAGTTTTGTCATGAAATATCTTGGTTTCTCCATCTATGGTAATTGGGAGTTTTGCTGGGTATAGTAGCCTGGGCTGGCATTTGTGTTCTCTTAGGGTCTGTATGACATCTGATAAAGATCTTCTGGCTTTTAAAGTCCCTGTTTGAGAAGTCTGGTAAAATTCTGATAAGTCTGCCTTTATATGTTACTTTAGTTTTTTCCCTCACTGCTTATAACATTCTTTCTTTGTTTTGTGCATTTGGTGTTTTGATTATTATGTGATGGGAAGAATTTCTTTTCTGGTTCAATCTATTTGGCATTCTTTAGGCTTCTTGTTTTTCAGGTATATTAAAGTATTCAGAGCTTGCTGTAGTGGGAGTAATGGTTTCTCATGTTGTCAAGTGGCATTGGTTTCTGTTTCTGGTTATCTCTGGTATTAACTGGCCTTAAAGTCCCTCCTGTGAGTGTGCTTATGAGTCTGTGAGTTGGGCCTCCTTGAGTCAGGCTGTATCTAAGTGTGGGAGGAGGTCTAGTGAGAGGGATGTGTGAGCCTGGGGGTGTCAGAAATCCTGGGGAGTCAAGCTGTCTCTGGGTGCAGGTGGGGTGGTGGTGGGCTGGAGCACAGGATTGGCTCCCAGGCACAGGAAGGAAGGTGTATATCCAGCAAGATTGGATGTCCTTTGTCTTCCATGTCCCAGAGTCCCCCTTGGGCCAGGTATTGGGGAGGGGGTAGAGAGACTCATCTGTGAGCCTGAGGGTGTCAGAACTCATGGGAGTCAAGCTGTCTCTGGGTGTGGGTTGGGAGGAGGTGGGCTGGAGCACTGGATCTGCTCCTGGGTACAGTTGTGAACTGGAAGAAAGGTATGCCTCGAATGAAGAAATGGATTACTAATGGTCAGTTGGGTGTTATAGACCTGGACCCATGAATTTGAACTGTAGAAGACACTGGATTTTGGAAGGTAAACCATTTCTTCATAGAAAATACAGCCAAAAAGATATTGGCCAACAAACACATGGGATCCAGTTTATCTGAGGCCATGAAAAAGTATGAAATAAAGGTGAAGGAGGCCTATCTTATCTAACAGTACCACCATGAAAGAGAAACAAAGTGAGAGGAGGGGTAAAGTAGTGTTCTAAGCACACATTAGAAGCATAGGGCCTGTGGTTGGATTGTTTGTTTCCTAGAAGTCTGTTTGGCAAAGTTTGTGTTGCTAGCTTATCTCTGCCTTTCCTAATTACTCTATATCCTTAATGGTTTTGCTGGGTTAAGAAGGCCTAGAGTATCATCCAAAAACTCTGGTGCACACAGCTGGTTTCTTAGAAATGTTGTCATTTTTGTAGGAGAGGGAATGGTTTAACATCACATTCAACAGTGAGAAAAATCACTCCTATAATCTAGATGGCAGAACAGAAAGCCGAAATTCCTTGGAAATCTATTATTTGTAAGACAATGTACATAAATGTCTAAGAAGATTCAAAGATACATGTAACATCTAAGCTGCCTTTAAATGATTTTGGTAAATCTCTAAATTCTTACCTAAATTCATTTGCTGGAGGAGTTCAAGTTATGCATATGAAATTTGACCTATATTCCAAGCTGTGGCACAGTTCATACAACAAACTGGACTATACTTGGCTTCCAAGTGGTGGCTTCAAAAAGACCTCCCCCCTTAAAATTTCACTATCCCTTGATTGAGTCAGACACTACTTCTTTCCTGTAGAAGCATCTCACAAACTGAAAACATAAATGCAGAATCAATGGCATATGATTCCCATGTAAGGACCAGAAACATTAAGGGTAAAGCCGGATAGCTTCAGAGCTCAGAATCCTTAGAAGCCCAGAGGTGTTCACACCAAAGGACTTCAGAAATCACTAAACCCATTGTCTTTAAAACACAAATGAAGAAGTTAGAAAGAAGTAGGAATGTGTCGGTTTGCTATTAAATGATTTGCTCAAAGAATCCCAAACTTGAGCAACATCTCCTGATTCAACTACCTGTCTTTTGTCTATGAGATAAACAGTAAGTAATGGAGCAATGATCAAAAGAGGAATAATAATCTGAAAGCAATGTCAAAGACTAGAGAGATCGGTTTGTGCCTTGACAATGATGCCTTTGAACAACCTCATGTGAGGCTTGCCCTGCCTCCACTCCTCCCACAAGGAGACTAGTACAATATAGCAGCAAAAAGCAAATAAAGTACTGGCTCTATGCAGTTGGAACACCACTACAGACTTACACATATATGTTCTCCCCTTTCCCATCTCTTCTTTCCTCTCCTTTCCTTTGTTCCCCCTACCTCTCCCTACTTTCTTCCCCTCCTCTCCCTCTCTTCACCTTTCTACTCCTTTTCTTCCCCTTTTGACTTTCCTTCTCTCTCGCTCTTTTCCTCCTCTCCCTGTCTCCTATTCATAATTTGAAATTCATAGCATACATTCTCTTACATACATATAAGTTATTGTAGAAATACATTTAAGTGAAACAGCTCCTTATGAACCTTAAAAATAATATTGTACATCACCTCAGGGTAGTAATTTTCTCACCAGCATATATTTAAGAGAAATATGGTGATGAAAATATTATTTTTCTTTTAACTGTTACTATTCCAGTATTTTTTTTAAAAAAATTAGAGTAAATTTGTGGAACGTCAAGTGACATTTTGCAAGTATATTGATAGGCAGCTTAAGAAATAAATGTCTGGTTTCCAGAATGAAATAATTAAAAATATTTACTTTATGAAAGATAAATCTTTATATGTGTATTTAATTTGCATAACAATGAATAATTAAGCGATTATATATGAAGATAAATATATGTATGTATATTCAGGTTTTTCTTTCATGCCAAATAATGTTTACACACTGTATATTTTCAATAGAAAAGCTAGAAATGATTGTGAGAATGGAAACCTTCAATCATGGTGCTATTGTTCACTTGAGAAAGAGAGGCAGTTCGTTTGTTTACTGCTGACTTAGTTTAAGGGTGATTTTGCTGGTTTCCTACAGGTTTTGTAACAAATCACTGCAAATTTAGTAATAACACACAAGACACATTTATTATTTTCCAGTTCTATAAATCAGGTGTGGAAAATATATCTTAGAGGTCTAACATCAAGGTATTGGCAGAGCTGTCTTTACTAAAACTTCTAGAAGAGATTGCCATGTCCTTGTCTTCCAGATTCTAGGGCCAATTAATTTCCTTGGCTTATAGTCCCACCATCAAAGCCAGCAACATGAGGCCAAGTATCTTCTAGACTGCCATGTCTCTGCTGCTTTGAATTTCCCCCTTAAATTTTAAAGTTTCTTTTGATTACATCAAGCCCACCTGTCATATCTAGACTGTTTATTTTAACATCAGGTGATTAATGACATTAATTCTCTTTTGTTGTGTATCCTAGCCTAATTCATGCATTTAGAGATTAAGAACAAAGGATTCTTTAGGAGCCATTAAAAGGTAGCTTACAACAGAGCTAAGGGAATTCATGGAGAAAGCTGTTATTGCCACTGGCTGCATGGAAAGTGCATTTGAGTCAGAGTATGTCTCCAGAGGGCTCCCTACTGGAATGTGTTTGATAAGTATGCCTGATGTAGGTTTCCCCAAGGCAAAGAGTGAGGGCCACACTTTCTCCTAGCCTTGCCTCAGGCATGTATGACCAGGAGCTAAATCTATAATGAATGCTAACATATTTACTACTAATTATGAGAACTAGCTCATTCCCATTACTGATCCTGGGTAGATAGCTATTAACTTTAGATAAAAACAAATTTGTATAAACTGAAGCCATTGCCAGATTCAAACAATATGTCTATTATTTTCAGTCCACTAAAATAAGGTTTCTCTTTTTGCTGTGTGGAAAACTAGACAAATAGTTGTTTCTTTTATTACTACGTGGGGCCATCTTCATACAAGTAGCTAGTAGACTTTGAACATATGCCTCTTTACCCCCGTCCTGACCTTGATCCCTTGAGCACTAGTCCACTTCCTTTCTATTTTCACGTCATCGTCATCTGTACATGTATGATTTTGTGTGTCTGCAAAGGCTGCACCCAGGAATTATAGTGGTGATACTTGACTCACTGCATCTGACCTCACTGCCTCGTGTGATTGCTTCTGGTTGTACTCATCTTTGTGACTTTGTAGTAATCTCATTCTCTGTGCTTGAAAAACCTCCCACTAAATATCCATGCACATCTCATGGAGGAAGCTGTAAGCTACTGAGACCAGCCATGCCAACTGCTCAGCAGCTGCTTCGCTTCCTTGGCACCCGGTGGCATATGCACGTGGAAATAAACACCAACAACATCCTGGTATGCCAGTCCAGCATCCTTAATGTGACCATACATGTAGGATGTTGCTGGATGGCCATCAGAGCCTCTTCTACATTCACATTTTTCTCTCTCTTTAATTATCTTTAACTTTATAAGCAGAGCCTATATTCAAAGATAATTAAAATTTATGTTTTGGGCATTACCACTCCTATAACTTATCAGGACCAGGTTTTCTCTTTTAATAATGTGTAAATACATTATGATTGAAGTGAACACTAAATATGATCAAATCAAATTAGCAGAAATCATTGAAAAATCTATAGGGATTTAATAGACATTCCTCTATACATAATAAACATTACTTAGTGCCAGGAATGTTAACAAAACTAAAAACCATTGCTTTCATTTCCTTTGAATAATAAGTGATACCTTTCAAACACCTACATTTTATTTTAATTATTTATTTGCCATGCTTATATAATTGTGATTTGGGGTCTACTCAAAGTGGTTTTGTGTTTGTTTATATTTTTGTTTGAGTCTTTTGTATGTGGAAGTATCTAATATATATCAAACATTTATAATTATTTTTACTCTCAGAATTTTATTAAATAGCAAAAATCATTTATAAAAAATTAGAAATACTAAATAGATAGTTAAATTTTCCTAGGACATAGAGGGAAATGATAAAGCCTCTAAGCATAATACTTCTATGCTCAGTGGTTAAGAATGACAGCAACTTGTACCCTGGCTGCTACATTCTATATTAGCCATAATGGAAAAGATCTGTGGTGACATAGAACCCTTTTTTAACACTTGCCTCAGGATATTACCCACTGTTAAAGGGCTTTTTAAACTCTTGTTCAATTTACACTGAAATAATTCACTTTATTCATGTCCTCAAGCTCATGTTTGTATAGCAGCGGTTGTTTTAATAACATATCAGGGCTCAAAAATGGAGAGTCATCAGAGCAGTCAATTTAATGTAAAGAAAAAAATAGAAAAAACTACAAGAAAAAAAGAACAAATTTCAATCTTAAATCTCTAAACATTACTGTCTCTGAGAGTATTACTTACTCCTGGGAACCTCTATTAAACTCTTGCCTATGATGAAGTAGTGATTGTTTTAATTACTGCTACAAGTCTGTCGGAGTAATATATAGTAAGCTGTGCAAAACTGTGTTTCTGTCAGGCTTGTGTCCTAACAGTTTGCTCTTTCCTATAGATTATTCTTCAGTGTTTGGATTTGGAATATTCACATCTCATCCATTTGCCAAAGGTGTGTGAAGTGAGCTGTTTCTCTGTGCATGTTAATCCTGGGTTAATTTGTCAAGAATGTTCTTTCAACCTGTACAACTTGGGAGTCAATGATTAGAGTCATCTTCTAACTAATTACTTTTATACTTTTTTTCACATTTCATAGCACTGTCATCTGACATTCTTCCTAGGAACTTACTTACAGGTCTGAAATGGAGAGTTGGAAGGGAGAGTCAGTTGTTTATTGTCTTGCCTGCATCACATCATTAATCTGCTTATTACTGGCTCTGGGCTCCTACCTGCCTCTGAAGACAATTTTTATGACCCTACATTTTCAAACTGGTCTCACACCTCTGATGTACACATTATTCTTTACTTTACCCCTAATTCTTTTTGACATAAAATTTTCTTCAGTTGTTTATTTTTCACTCATGCAGACAACAGACTTTAGGATTTTCTTCTATCTCTGTTTTCCCCTTTGCTTCTGTCTTATTTCTAGCACATGGAGTTAATACTCTGCCAGATAAACTCTTAGACAGTCTAATAGAGACCTCCTTAGCCAAATTTGACTTAACTTTCTTTCCTTTCAGTATTTTGTCTTATACATTTTGTGATGTGCTGAAATGTATTAAAACCTTATTTTTAAATTTTACTTATTAAAATAACATCTTAAATATATTTTAATTAAGTTAATGTGTTTTAGTAATGTATCCTCAGGAATATACGGAGAATGATAGATGGACAGCACTTTTGACTGTCTCCTAATGTTTTAATTTTTATAGTGTGCAAAATATTCCAGCAGAGAAAAGCCCAGCTGCAAAATCAAGGTTTTCAGACCAGGCTATTTCTATTCATAGCACTGAAAAATGGGACATGATACTAGCTATTTCCGAAAAGCCATGCCAAGGTGAATAATTTATGTGGGAAAAACTTTAAAGGTTTAATTATGTAAATATTATTCAAGTACTACATTTTACAAGAGCACATTTTTATCTATTCTTTGTGGTTTAGATTGGGAACAGAAATTCAGTAGTCTGATTTTTTTAAAAAGGCACACAAACTAAGGAAGACTTTTATGTAAATTCTGTATTGAAGGCAGAGATTCAAGCCCAAAGTTGTAGGTTCTTGTGTCTACATATTTTAACATACTTTACAACATATTGTTCCTATAAGAAATCTGCTTAGATTTTAGAGATTTTTTTCAAGAGTTATATATTTAGGCATATTTACCATCATACTTATTAACATTTTTCAAATATTATTTATGAGTTTATGTGCATGTGCATCTGTATGTGTAGGTGTGTGTGTGTGCATGTGTGTGTGTGCATGCATGCATGTGTACACACAGGCATGTGTGTAGTGCATGTATGTGTATGTGTGAGTATGCGTGTTTATTGAAAGACAATTTCAGGTATTACCCTTTGCCATCTTTTTTCAGATGGTGTGTTTTGTTGTCTTCTACTTCATGCACCAAGCTACCTGACCTTCTAGGGGTTCTCTTGTCTCTCCCTTCCATCTTGGTAGAGAAACATTGATTTACAGATACTCGCTGTCACATCCAGGTTTTTGTTGTTGTTAAAGTTGAATTCCCTTTAATATATATTTTCAATAGTAATCATTATTCTGATTTTACATACTAGTCACATACACCCTTAGCAAATACCAAACAAGTGAAAGACCTGTATGACAAAAATTTAAAGTTTCTGAATAAAGAAATTGAGGAAGATATCAGAGGATGGAAAGATCTCCCCTGCTCATGAATCAGTAGAATTAACATAGAAAAATAGCCTTCTAACAAAAAAGCAATCTACAGATTCACTGCCATTCCCATCAAAATGCCAAATCATTTTTTAAAGACCTTGAAGGAACAGTTTTCAACTTCATATGAAAAAACAACACTCAGGATAGTTAAAACTGTGCTGTACAGTTAAAGAACGAGTGGTATCACTATCCTGGATTCAAAGTGTACTACAGTAACAAAACCTATAATATTTACATAAAAATAGAAAGGTTGATCAATGGGATCAAATCAAAGATCCAAATATAAACCAACACACCTATGAACACTTGATATTCAATAAAGAAGCCAAAAACATCTCGAGTAACAAAAAACCTAGGATAGCAAAAACTATTCTCAGCAATAAAAGAACCTGTGGTGGAATAACCATCCCAGACCGTAAGCTGTACTATAGAGCAATTGTGATAAAAACTGCATGGTATTGGTACAGTGACAGGCAGGTGGATCAATGGAATAGAATTGAAAACCCAGAAATGAACCCACACACCTATGGTCACTTGATCTTTGACAATCCAGCAAAATCCAGTGGAAAAAAGACAGCATTTTCAACAAATAGTGCTAGCTCAACTGGCGGTTAGCATGTAGAAAAATGCAAATCAATCCATTCCTGTCTCCTTTTACAAAGCTCAAGTCCAAGTGGATCAAGGACCTCCACATAAAACCAGATACACTGAAAGTAATAGAAAAGAAAGTGAACCTGGTGGTGGTGGCGCACGCCTTTAATCACAGCACTTGGGAGGCAGAGGCAGGCAGATTTCTGAGTTCAAGGCCAGCTAGGTCTACAGAGTGAGCTCCAGGACAGCCAGGGCTACACAGAGAAACCCTGTCTCAAAAAACAAAACAAAAAAAAAAACAAAAAAAAACAAAAAACAAAAAGAAAAGAAAAGAAAAGAAAAGAAAAGAAAAGAAAAGAAAAGAAAAGAAAAGAAAAGAAAAGAAAAGAAAGTGAGGAACAGTCTTGAGAAAATGGGCACAGGGGAAAATTTCTTGAACAGAATACCAATAGTTTATACTCTAAGATCAAGAATTGATAAATGGGACCTCATAAAATTACAAAGCTTCTGTAAGGGAAAAGACACTATCAATAGGACAAAACGGCAGCCAACAAATTGGGAAAAGATCTTTACCACTCTTATATCTGACAGAGGGCTAATATCCAATATATACAAAGAACTCAAGAAGTTAGCCTCCAGAGAACCAAATAACCCTGTTAAAAAATGGGGTACAGAGCTAAACAAGAATTCTCAACTGAGGAATACTGAATGGCTGAGCATCACCTAAAGAAATACTTAACATCCTTAGTTATCAGGGAAATCCAAATCAAAACAACCCTGAGATTCCACCTCAAATCAGTCAGATTGGCTAAGATCAAAAACCCAGATGATACCAGATGCTGGTGATGTTGTGGAGAAAGGGGAACACTCCTCCATTGCTGGTGGTACTGCAAGCTGGTACAACCACTCTGGATATCAGTTTGGTGGTTCCTCTGGAAACTGGACATAGAACTACCAGAGGACCCAGCTATACCACTCCTGGGTTTATACCCAGAAGATGCTCCAACATGTAATAAGGACACATGCTCCACTATGTTCATAGCAGTCTTATTTACAATAGCCAGAAACCAGAAACAACCAAATGTCCCTCAACAGAGGAATGGATATAGAAAATGTGGTAATCTACACAATGAAGTACTACTCAGCTATTAAAAACAATGAATTAATGAAATTCTTAGAGAAATGGGTGGATCTGGAGAATATCATCTTGAGTGAGGTAACCCAATCACAAAGGCACAAACATGGTGTGCACTCTCTGGTAAGTGGATATTAGCTCAGAAGATCGGAATACACAAATTACAATCCACAAACCAACAAGAAACTCAAGAAGAAGAAAGACCAAAGTGTGGATACTTTGTTCCTTCTTCCTTTTTTTTTTTAATGTTTTCTTTACAATATCTCCTTTCCTAAGTTCCCCTCAAAAAAAAAAAAAAGAAAAAGAAAAAGAAAAAGATTTGATGATTGAATATGGGAAGGATTCCCAGGTGAGGCAGTCTCTGGATTGTCCTTCCTTCAGTCTCTGCTCCATAGTTAGTCTCTACAACTCCTTCCATGGGTATTTTGCTCCACCTTTTAAGAAGGAACGAAGTATCCACACTTTGATCTTCCTTTTTCTCACAGCCATCCATTGGACTGAGTATAGGCTCCCCAATGAAGGAACTAGAGAAAGGACCCAAGGAGCTAAAGGGCTTGCAGCCCCTTAGGACAAACAACAATATGAATTAACTAGTACCCTCAGTGCTTCTAAGGACTAAACCACCAACCAAAGAGTACACATGGTAGGACTCATGTCTCCAGCTGTATATGTAGTAGAGGATGGCCCAGTTAGTCATCAAAGGTAGGAGAGGCCCTTGGCCCTGTGAAGGTTCTATGCCCCAGTGTAGGAGAATGCCAGGGCCAGGAAACAGGAGAGGGTGGGTTGGTGAGCAGGGGGAGAGGAGAGGGAACAGGTTTTTTTTTTTTAATTTTCTTTTTTTTTTTTTTCAGAGGGGAAACTGGGAAAGGAGATATCATATGACAAGTAAATAAAGACAATTTCTAATAAAAAAAAAAAAGCAAAAAAAACTCCGAACAAGGTAAAAGGGAGAGTATCTTCAACAAATGGTGCTTATCTAACTGGATGTCTGCATGTAGAAGAGTACAAGTAGACCTATATCTATCACTCTGCACAAAACTCAAGTCTAAGTGCATGAAAGACCTCAACATAAAACTGGATACACTAAATCCAATAGAAGACAAATTGTGGAAGTACCTTGAATGCATTGGCCCAGGAGACTGGTTCCTGAACAGATCACCAGTAGCTTAGGCACTAAGATCAACAATTAATAAATGGGATCCCATGAAACTGAAAAGTTTTGACAAGGCTAAGGACACTGTCAATAGGACAAAATGTCAGCCAACAAAATGGGAAAAGATCTTCATCAATCTTACATCAGACAGAAGACTAATATCCAAAATATATAAAGAACTCAAGAAATTAGACATAAGCAAACCAAATTACCCAATTAAAAAATGGGGGATAGAGCTAAACAGAGAATTCTCAACAGAGGAATCCCAAATGGCCTGGAAGCATTTAAAGAAATTTTCAATGCCCTTAGTCATTAGGGAATTGGAAACCAAATAAAACTTTGTTCCAGTATAGAGCTGAGGATTTTCCCTGAATGTTTGTTTGCTTGTTTGTTTTGGCCAAGCAAGTTATCTTGTGAGGACCCTCAGTATAGCTGTGCTTTAAACATTTTCATTGATTCTTTGAATTTTACATAGTGCACACCATCCTGCCCATCTCCCTGTCTCTTATATCTGCCTTTGCCTTGCTTTCATCCCCCACTACCTGTCCCAACCCCCACTCTCGGTCCTCACAGAAAGTGAGCTGACCCTGCCCATTTGCTAGCTATAGCACTTTGGGAGAACAGGCCCTACACTCCCTCTGGGCATCGCAGTAGAGTCGGCCATGGTGGAGGGACTACAGTGAGCCTCTCACTGAGGAAAACAGTGCATGAGAGCTAGCCCTGCCTCTTGAAGGCTTTAGCACTTGGGAGATTGTGCCTTACAGCTTGACTGGGCAGCACAGTGGAGCTGGCTATATAGACATGGGTGAAGTTGAGCCAGGCTGAGGGCATGAGAGCAGGAGTGCAGCCCCTGCATCCTGTTGATGATGGCATTGGGTGGCTTAGCCAGAGCAGTGCTGGAGAGCTCACCCTGGTGGTGCAGATAAGGGAGAGCCAGCAGGCTGACCAGCTCAGCTACCACCCAGGCCCAGATCCAAATGCAAATCATCCAAATCTAAATCATGTATGAATGGTTGGGGAGGGTGAAAGGGTTAGTCCTGCTGATCGAAGGCTGCAAAGTCTCCATCACACAGGGAAAGAGCAAGACAACTGTGAGGAATCCCATTTCCAAGTGAAGGGCTAGATAGAGAGGAATATACTGTGAGACACATTATGACATAATACAAATTCCAAGATGAGATGTTTTCTATGTTTTTGGTGGTGGTGGTAGTGGGTGGTGGTGGTTAGTGGTAGTGAGTGTGTGCCACATCCAATTTTATGTGGGTTTTGGAAATTTAAACTCAGGTCTTCGTCTTTACGGTGAGCAACTTAGTGGACTGAGCCATTTCTCCCACTCTGTTTATAGTTTTGGATAGAATTTCCTTCAAATATCCTGAGTTTTAACAAAAGACTTTGTCCTTAAAACTATCTAAAGTTTTCATAAAATATAAATGTATAGCAGTGCTCATCAAGACTCTTAGAAAGAGAATAAAACAGACCAGAAATGTGAAGTTGCTTGCACACTTCTGTCAATACACTAGCCACACTGAACAAGTTCAGTTCATGAAGTCCTACAGGGATGTAATTTTCATCAGAAACTCTCACTTGTGAATCATACCATTTGGGATGTAAAAACTCCTCTGAAGCCACAAATGCAAATGATCGAAGTTAAGACTTGGGATGGATTAATTCTACATGAAGAAATAATAGTTTCTAGTAATGTACAGATCACTAGCTGATTCAGAAGTAGGACCATTCAGAGTGATTATTTACTATAACAGTGAGACTCCAGTTCAGCCTCAGGGTTTGTGTTTACTAGCCAGTTGTCAATTTTCACTGGCATGAGTATATATATATATATATATATATATATATATATATATATATA
>JADRCC010240236.1:0-16502 GCA_019843855.1 Hylomyscus alleni | reverse complement strand
GGGGGGGGGAAACAGGGGAAGGGGGATGGGATTGGGGAGTTGCAGAGGGGAAACAGGGAAGCGGGATAACATTTGAAGTGTAAATAAATAAAATAACCAATAAAATTTTTTTAAAAAATCACACCATCCTCTTCCAAATGCTCAGATGATACAAGAGAAGAGGGGGTAGTCATAGATAGTGGAGGTCTTACTGATACAGATGCAATATCTTCTGAACAAGACAGGATCATGTCGCATGTGAACACACAGTCTTGCTTGCACGAGACCTACAAATACCAAATTCCCAGCCTGGATAGCAAAGAGATTCACAAAGTTTTGCCCCTATCTGAGGAACATTTGATGAATAGTAGAGGAAAAAAATCAATTTTATTCAGATATGGACCTAATATGCTGCTGATGTTTCAGTAGACTGGCCTACACCCATGCACACAATGAGAGCTCAGAGGGTTTTAAAACGAGTACATAAATTTTGGAAAGAAAAGTGGTAGTGGGTAGACAGAGAAATTGGAGTATAGGGATTAGAGGATGTATTTGATCAAAACACATCATATGTATGTGTCAAATTCTCAAAGAATAAATATTAATATATTATGTGTGGTGCTATAAATACTTATCCTTGAAATATCAATATTGAACTTCTTTCCTACAATACTGATATGTAATCTGTTACATCATCAGAACAAAACTTTTTCTAGTGAAAAGTGGTTTCTATCCTAGAAAATCAACTTTGAATACAAAAACAAACTAAATTCAACAACAGTGTCTTTTTTTCAACCTATTATCTTACAACATTGAAATTTAAAATAATTCGATGTCATCAAATTGTTTACTTTCATACTCCAAGCAAATACAAGAATATTTTAAATGTTTTAATTATCCTGTTGTTAATTTATGAATAAATGTATTTTTCTTAATTTTATGACATGTTTTTCATATAGTAAAAATGAATTGTGTAAAAGAAAATGGAACTGCTACCAGGCATCTGAATATAGTAGCATCTGTTATGTTTACACTCGGTAACCACAGATTTCATAAAGCTTCATTGGATTTTGTGCAACATTCTTCACAAATTATTGAGGAGTGATAGCTGTGGTAGTTCTCATTTTATTAGATAGAAATATAAAAAAGCTATAGATTTCCTAAATTGGGACACTTTTACTTGCTAATTAATTTCCAATATGTGTTTTATATATCTTGTATCTAAGTTTATATGATAGAAATCAGCATTTTTTTCAATTGTGAGTTTAAAATTTGAAAACTATATTTGTGATTATGTGTGGGCATAAGTGCATGCGTGGATACACATAAGCACTGTAAACTTTAAAAACAAACCTTTTTTTGATAATTTATGGGAAATGTCCCATTAAGATTTATGGTTCTATATTTTTGGTTGTGAGCCTAGCCTTTAACACTTGGGAGGCAAAGGCAGGCGGATTTCTGAGTTCAAAGCCAGCCTGGTCTACAGAGTGAGTTCCAGGACAGCCAGGGCTATAAGAGAAATCCTGTCTCGAAAAACCAAAAAAAAAAAAAAAAAAAAAGATTTATGGTTCTAAACAAATGTTCTTATTTTAAATGTTTCTTTTATTTTTTGAGATTATATCATACCCAACTTTTCCTTCCTGCAAACTTTCTCATATACTCCTCTTTCCTTCCTTGCAAATTCATAGCAGTTCTTTCCATCAAGTGTTGTTATATATTCTTAAATACATAAAACAATCTCTTATTTCATAAAACGTTACCTGTAGATATATGATTTTAGGGCTGACAGTTTGGTATTATGTAGCTAATTTATATGCTCTGCTTTATGCATGATTGTTTCTCCCACTTTATTCTTATTTCTTCCTTTACTACTGTCAGTTCCATCCTATCTACCTCCAAGATAAACAGCTATTTAACATATATCAAGTGTGTGAAGCTATATTAAGTGTTATTTTAGAAATAAAACTTATACAACTACTTTTAATTCACAAAAGCACCACATCTGATAAGTAATCTAATACATTATCCAATAATATTTACTCATTCTCTATCTGAAGCCAATGTGTATTACAATCCAGGATTATGTACATTGTAAAACTCTATGGAATAATTTTTAGTTGACTTATTATATAACTGGTACTCATTGATGTAGTGTTATCCAGTGCTACAGTTCCATATTTCTCTGGAAGTTCTAATCATTCTATGGTACTGTGTTTCTACCTTATTATTTTGTAAAATTATCAATTATAAATAGGAGTTGGGAAAAGTATGAGAGCTGAGGTTTGTATTACTCTTAGAAAGGACTACCAATATTTCTACATAATTATTTTACATAAGATAATCCTTAAAGCATTCCTACTCATACTTTCATTTGCTTTGCTTTGGCAATATCAAAAATGTATAGGCTATTCTAATCCTCAAACCTAATGGTATTAAAAAATGAGATATGAGAGAAAATTAAATTTAGATTAAGTCATAAGAGTGAGACCCCATAATGGCATTGGTGGCTAATAAGGAAGACCATTACTAGATAAGAAAAAAAAAAAAAAAGCTAACTCCATGTTTTTGAACTTTCAGACTTTACAAGTATAAGGCAAATGAATTCTTATCTTTTATGTTTTCTGATCTGATTAATTTTTATAGCAATATAAAACAAACTGATATTCTTCCATTTAATAATTTAAGATATATCTAACCAGGCTAAAGAAATGGCTCAGAGGTTAAGAGCACTGACTGCTCTTCCAGAGGTCCTGAGTTCAATTCCCAGCAACCACATGGTGGCTGATAACCATCTGTAAGGGGATCCAGTGCCTTCTTCAGGTGTGTCTAAGGGGATTGACAGTATACTCACATAAAGTAAATTAAAAAATAAATTTAAAAAAGATATTTAACCTAAGTTTAAACTTAACTATTGTTATAGGCTACATTTAAATATATATACATATATTATATATATATGTGCATATATAATATATATGTATATATATATATATATTATAATACAATACATTACTCTGCTACCTATATAGGGATACCTAAATGATCTTTTCACACTCTTAGTAAGTCATACACAAATATGCAATTTGTAACTCACTTGAAAAGACAATATGTTTCTTAGCATTTTAACTTACTTAGAAGAGTCTCAATTTATTCAAAACTACACACATACTATTGAATAGATGCATAGTGGGCTTTCCAAATTAGAGACACTCATGTGGTGAACATCTGCAGTGATATGGTTAAATGAACAAAGCCAATGTCAAGGCATTTGTTGTCCTAATTTCTAACAAGATGACAGACAATGCCTCAAACTACAAATCCAGAATGAACTAATTAGCTAATCAGAGCATAACAAGTCTTTGTCAAATAACTTCATAAGAGAACTGTTAACTTTGAACTGCACTCATATTTCTCAGTAATGTGAAAGTTCATTATGTGAAACACTATTAAGTATTGGCAAGTTTGAAGATTATACTTCTCTCATTAGGACTTAGGACTCTGAGGCTTAGAGTAAAGGGAAGTAGAATCTTCCCTGGGTACTAGGCAAGCCATCAGGAAACTCTTTACTAAGATTCTGCTCAGAATTGTTCATCTAAACCTATATGTTTTAGATTCTCATTTATAGCATGTACTAAAGACAATTTTCCAGGGCTTTATTATCATCAACAGTTTAGTTTAGTCATTATCATACTGCCAGCAGCCTCTTAGCCTGGAGAGGGTAGTGGTGGGGGCACAGAGTAGAACTCTGGTGTGGCTCTAAAGTCTGAGGGACTCTGGACATTCTAGCTCTTTAACTCTACTGAAATGCTAATGATAACATCCTAAAAACTTTCTTGCTCTTTCTGAGGGTAAAAGGCTGCTAAGGTGATTAACACGTGTAGCCTAACACCAGAGGATTAAGTATTGTGGCCTTTGTTCTAGCTCAGCAGGAACTGTGCAGGTCAAACTTTCATCCTGCTAGTCAGAAATCACAGGAACAAAAGGGGACACTCTGAAAAGTGGTTATAGTGTTTATTACCAAGTTGTAGGTAGTTTCCTACGAAAGCTAACTAAGGGGGAAAGTGAAAATCTCCTAAGTGGGCAAAGGGAAAAAATTCTACTCTAAGAGGGGAAGCGGAAAAAGTTTCTTCTCTCCTTTTTCATCTCTTTGTCCTCAGTATTCACACATCTTTCTGAATACATGATCACATGTTCAAAAATTCATCACAAGTTCACACAAAAAAATCAAATCATAAATTGAAATAGAAGTTTACAACAGAGAATGTTTACATGGATATTCATTAGGAGCAATTATCTGGCCCTAATTAACATTCACCACCTGTCACAGCTCCACAGGTTCATAGAAGGTTGAAAACCATAACTAGGTTATCAGTGAAGTTTTGTATAGATAAAGCCAGTCAATATTTTATCTTCTATCCTAGAACCTATAATAGATCATTAGTTCCCTTTTTATGACCTTTGGTTATTAATTTTATAACCTTTTGGAATGTGCCTCACAGAAGAGTAAGTGCAGCCAGGGCAAAAGGTCATCAGCGTACATGCTCCTCTGAAGACCCTACACACTCTAAGGCCTCATAGGAAGTCTGCTACAGCAAAGGCCCCAGTCCTACCAGGAGACCTTTAGCAACCCTTTAGGGACAAAAGAGGCAGGCACCAGACAGAGATGTTCAGATGAGCTAACACAAAGAATAACCAGATGGAAAGAGACAAGAACAAGACCATAAGCAACAGAAGTCAATATACTTTGGCATCAACAGAACCCGGTGCTTTTACCACAGCAAGCCCTGGATACATGAACACACCTGAAAATCAGGAAACTGACCTAAAATCCTATCTCATGAAGATAATAGAGTCCTTTAAGGAGATATAAGTAACTCACTGAAAGAAATACAGGAAAACACAGGTAAACAGGTAGAAACCTTTAAAGAAGAGACAAATAAATCCCTTAAAGAAACATAAGGAAACACAATCAAATAGGTGAAGGAATTGAATAAAGCAGTCCAAGACCAGAAAGTGAAAGTAGAAACAATAAAGACAACACAAATGGAGGGAACCCATGAAATGGAGAACCTAAGAAAGAGGTCAGAAATTACAGATGTAAGCATCACCAACAGAATACAACAGGTAGAAGAGAGAATCTCAGGTGTAGAAGATACATCAGAAGGTATTGACACAACTGTCAAAGAAAAATTCAAAACATAAAAATCTTCTAACCACAAACATTCAGGAAATTCGGGACATAATGAAAGGACCAAATCTAAGAATAATAGGAAAAGAGGAGGATGAAGATACCTAGATCAAAGGACATGAAAACATCTTCAACAAAATCATAGAAGAAAACTTCCCCAACTTAAAGAGATGGCCATAAATGTACTTGAAACCTATAGAACACCAAGTAGATTGGACCAGAAAAGAAAACCCTTTCATCACATAATAATCAAAACACTAAATGCACAAAACAAAGAAGGACTGATAAAAGCAGCAAGGGGGAAAAGGTCAAGGAGTGAGAAAGGCAGACCTATCAGAATTACAGCAGCTTTCTCAACAGAAACACTAAATGGCAAAGAGCCCGAACAGATAGAAGAGAGAATTTCAGGTGTAGAAGATACATCAGAAGGTATTGACACATGCAGACTGTACTGGCTGGTTTTGTGTGTCAACTTGACACAGGCTGGAGTTATCACAGAGAAGGGAGCTTCAGTTGGGGAAGTGCCTCCATGAGATCCAGCTGTGGGGCATTTTCTCAATTAGTGATCAAGGAGGTAGGGCCTCAGGTGCCATCCCTGGGCTGGAAGTCTTGGGTTCTATAAGAGAGCAGGCTGAGCAAGCCAGGAGAAGCAAGCCAGTAAGGAACATCTATCTCTCCATGGCCTCTGCATTAGCTCCTGCTTTCCTGACCTGCTTGAGTTCCAGTCCTGACTTCTTCTGGTGATCAACAGCCATGTGGAAGTAAGCCAAATAAACCCTTTCCTCCCCAACTTGCTTCATGGTCATGATGTTTGTGCAGGAATAGAAACCCTGACTAAGACACAGACCCTAAGAGAAAACAAATGCCATCCCAGGCTACTATACCCAGCAAAACTTTCAATCAACATAGATGGAGAAACCAAAATGTTCCAGGACAAAACCAAATTCAAACATATCTATCTACCAATCCAGCCCTACAGAAGACTTTAGAAGGAAAACTTCAACACAAGGAGAGTACCTGCACCAAAGAAAAAACAAGATATTAATCATCTTACAACAAAGCCAAAAGAAGAGAATCACATGCACATAATGCCATCTAAACAACAAACATACCAGGAAGTAACAATCATCTGTCTTTAATATGTCTCAACACCAATGGGCTCAATTCCCCTATAAAAAGACTTAAACTAATAAACAAACAGGACCCAGCATTTTGCTACATACAAGAAACATACTTCAATAACAAAGACAGACATTATCTTAGAGTAAAAGGCTGTAAAAAGTTTTCCAAGGAAATGATCCCAATAAACCAGCTGGAGTTGCCATCCTAATATCCTATTAAATGGACTTTCAACCAAAACTTATCAAGAAAGATGAGGAAGAACATTTCAAATTCATGAAAGGAAAAATCTACCAAGAGAAGATTTTATTCTGAATATATATGCCCCAAATGCAAGAGCAACCACATTCATAAAAGAAACTTTACTAAAGTTGAAAATATGCATTGAACCCCACACCATAATAGTGGGACACTGTAACACCCCACTCTCACTAATAGACAGGTCATTGAAACAAAAACTAAACATAAACAAAGTGAAACTTATAGAAGTTATGATCCAAATGGACTTTACCCTAAAACAAAAGAATATACCTTCTTTTCAGAACCTCATGGTACCTTCTCCAAAACTGATCCTGTACTTGGTTGCAAAACAAGCCTCAACCAATAGAAGAAGATTGAAATAATACCATTCATCCTATCAGATCACTACCAACTAAGGCTGGTTGCCAATAGCAGCAAAAACAAAAACTAAAACAAAAAACCTGAAAACCCACATACCCATCAAACCTGAAAAACTATCTACTCAATGATAACTTGGTCAGAGAAGAAATAAAGAAATTAAAGACTTCCTGGAATTCAATGAAAATGATGTCACATCATGCCCAAACTTATGGGACACAATGAAAGCAATGCTGAGAGAAAAATTCATAGCACTAAATGCCCTAAGAAAGAAATGGAGAGATCATACACTAGCTACTTAGCATATATAAGAGCTATAGAACAAAAAGAAGCAAACATACCCAAGAGGAATGGATGGTAGGAAATAGTCAAATTCAGGGCTGAAATCAATCAAATAGAAAAAAAGAATCAACAAAACCAAAAGCTGGTTCTTTGAGAAAATCAACAAGATAGATAAACCCCTAGCCAAACTAACTAAAGAACACAGAGACAATATCCAAATAAACAAAATCAGAAATGAATGGGAGGAGAGGCCCTTGGCCCTGTGAAGGTTCTGTGCCCCAGTGTAGGGGAATGAATGACAGGGCTGATAAGTGGGAGAGGGTGGGGTGGCAGCCATGGGGAGGGGGGAGGCAACAGGGGTCTGTTCTTGTTGTTTTTGTTTGTTCATTAAAAAGAAAAATAAATAAATAAATCTTAAAAAAAAGAAAAGAAAAGAAAAGAAAAGGGAGACATAACAACAGAAACTGAGGAAATTTTAAAATCATCAGATCCTAGTACAAACCTATACTCGACAAAACTGGAATATCTAGATGAAATGGTTGATTTTCTAGACTGATACCACATACCAAAGTTAAATCAAAAGCAGGTAAACTAGGTAAACAGGCCCATATCCCCTAAGGAAATAGAAGTGATTAAAAACCTAACAATCAAAAACAGCCCAGGGTCAGATGGCTTTAGTGCAGATTTCTAGCAGAACTTCAAAGAAGAGCTAATACTAATGCTCCTCAAACTATTCCATAAAATAGAAACAGAAGGGATACAACCTAATTTATTCTACGAAGCCACAATTACTCTGATACCTAAACCATACAAGGATCTAACAATAAAAAGAGAACTTCAGACCAATTTCACTTAAGAATATCAATGCAAACATACTCAATAAAATTCTCACAAATCGAATCCAAGAACGCATCAAAACCATCACCCAACATGATCAAGTAGGCTTCACCCCAGGGATTCAAGGTTGGTTCAATATATGAAAATCTATTAGCGTAATCCACTATATAAATAAACTCAAAGAAAAAAATCACATGATCATCTATCTCATTAGATGCTGAAAAAGTATTTGACAAAATATAATAATACCTTTTCATGTTAAAATATTGGAGAAATCAGGAATTCAAGGCCAATACCTAAACATAATAATAGTAATTTCCAGCAAACCAATAGCCAATATCAAATTAAAGGGAAAGGTACTAGAAGCAATTCCACTAAATTCATGGACAACACAGGGATGCCCACTCTCCCCATATCTATTCAATATCGTACTCACATTTTATCTAGAGCAATAAGACAACAAAAGAAGATTAAGGAGATACAAATTGGCAAAAAAAGAAGTCAATGTATTGCAGATGATATGATAGTATAGATAAGCAATCCAAAAAATTCTACCAGGGAACTTCTACTGCTGATAAACTGTAGTACTATGTGTCCAGTGTCAGCTCCACCAAAGGGCACAGCCACTTGGCAAAGCAGGATGCAGGGAGTTTGACTGTGCTTACCCCATGCCTTCCCTGTGGCAGGTGTGGACTGTAGTGAAGCACCAGAACACTGCTCCAGGGGTGGGGAAGTGTAATCTGATGCATGGGACAGCCAGGGCTTGTTCAGAGGTCCCTGGACCTACGAAGAGCCTGGGGTCATGGGGTTCCCAGGATCTTGGACACCCAGGCACTGCTGGAGGTTGAGGAAGAACTAAGAATGGAATCTGGGCCTGAGGGCTGGATCTGACCCACAGCTGGGGGAGGGGGGTGGGCGCGGGGGGGAGGGGAAGAGGAGAGTCCTTAAGTTGACTGTAGGTTTGGGCTTGGTGGCAGTTGTGGTTGGAAGCACAACAAAGCCATCTACTGGAGAGAAACCAGCAGTTCTTTCTATAGGCAAAGGTTTTATCCATGGCTTCCCAAGGTAGATCCCAATAAAAAGAGGCAGTCCATGGTTTTAAGGCACTTATTGTCATGTTGAAAAGTGAATGTGTAAAACCATATACCTCTTTTCAGGGTGGGTCTGAGATTAAATGCCTTTTGCAGGGAGGAAAATCTGGGAACAAAAACTTATGGGCTATGCTCTCTAGGCCTCTATGTACCTCATAGAGAATGGAGATCTGTCTTGAGTCTACAAGACTACAGGTCACGTTCTTTTCCTCATCTACATGTAGGAGTCTTGGGTCATTGCCCTTACATGACTGATGGCTGCAAACCTATGTGGGGGCTGTGGCTAGTGACAGGAGCCTGGTGCCCTGGAGCATGCAAAGCTCCTACATTCCATTTAGAGTCACCAGGGCTTCTTTAGCTCAACTGGGGACTAGTCTACCTTCCATAGTCCCACAATAAACAACTTCAACAAAGTGATTGGATTTAAAATTAACTCAAATAAATCTTAATAATACAAAAAATACAAATAAATTTTCCTTAATACAAATAATAAATGGGCTGAGAAAGAAATTAGGCAAACATCATCCTTCATAATAGTCACAAATAATATAAAATATCTTGGGGTAACTCTACCCAAACAAGAAAAAGATCTATATGACAAGAACTTTGTGTCTCTCAAGAAAGAAGTCAAAGAAGACCTCAGAAAAAGGAGAGATCCCCCATGCTCATGGATTGGTAGGATTAACATAGTAAAGTTGGCCATCCTATCAAAAACAATCTACAGATTCAGTGCAATCCTTATCACAATCCCAACACAATTCTTCAAAGACATTTAAAAGCAATTCTCAGATTCATCTGGAGGAACACAAAACCCAGAATAGCAAAAATAATTCTTAACAATAAAAATACTTCTGAGGGAATCACCAACCCTGACCTCAAGGTTTACTACAGAGCAATAGTGATAAAAAAACAAAACAAAACAAAACAAAACAAAACAAAAACTGCATGATATTGGTACACAGACAGACATGTAGATCAATGGAATAGAATTGAAGACTCAGAAATAAAATTGCACACTTGATCTTTGACAAAGAAGTCAAAAATATACAATGGAAAAAAAGAAAGCATCTTTGATAAATGGTACCAATCTAACTGTCTGTCTGTATGTAGAAAAATAAAAATATTTTTATTTGTCACATTGCACAAAGCTGAAGTCCAAGTGGATCAACACCTCAATAGAAAACCAGATACATGGAATCTAATGTAAGAGAAAGTAGGAAAGAGTCTCAAACTCATTGGCACAGGGGGAAATTTCCTAAACAGAACTTCAAAGGCTCAGGCTCTAAGATCAATAATTGATAAATGTGACCTCATGAAACTGGAAAGCTTCTTCAAGGCAAAGGACATAATGAAAAGGACAAACCAGCAAGCTACAGATTAGGAAAAAATCTTCACCATCCCCACATCCCATAGAGGGCTAATATCCAAAATATATTAAGAACTCAAGAAGCTAAACACTAAAATAATCCAGACAACCCAATCAAAAAATGGTGTATAGAACTAAACCAAAAATTCAAAACAGAGGGATCTCAAATAGCTTCAGCTATCCTTTGTGGTTGTCCCATGGTACTATCATCTCCAAAATCCTGATTTTTTTGCTGCAACTTATCTTCATCTTCACCAGTAGCCTCTCCATGGTTCTCTTTAGTGATTATGATCCTGCCACATGTTGCCAAGCCTCACCGCTTCTCCATGACCCCTTTGATTCTGGAGCTCCTACCACCACTGATACTTTACCCTCTACTGATGACTTCATAAGGCATCACAAAGTGCCAAGCCTCAGCTTCACCATCAATACCAGTACCATGTGGGAGATTCTCATACATTTCTAAGTTCAGCTGCTAGAATGAGCTATAGGCATGGATTCCTGTAGACCACAGTTTCTGTGTAATTTCCCTGAAATACATTTCACAGGTGTTTCCTCAATAATGCTGGTCTCATCTTACTCATGGATGATTCTTCAGCCCTACCTGAAGTATTGATTGTCTCAGAAAAGCAAAAAAATTTATTGTAAGAGTTTTTATATCTTGTTAGTCATAGATGATTCTTCAGTCCCAGCTGATTTTATTAATTCAGAATGTCAAATAGTTCTGATAGAGTTTCAACCTTCTCACACAAACTCCACAATCAACTCCTACATTGTCTGGAATCCTGTTGGTATTGTCTTCAAAGCTCTCACAGAAAAACTTGTCCCAAAGTTCAAATGTCACCACAATCTTACCAAAACACAGGGTTGGGCCTGTCACCACAATATCCCATGTGTAACACCAGTTTTTGTCTTAGGTGTCTATTTCCGTGATAAAGGAAATGGACAAAAGGAACTCAGAGGGGAAAGGGATTATTTCATCTTATACTTCTATGTAATGCTTTGTCACTAAGGTTAAGTCAAAGCAAGAGTGGCAGGTATATATCTGGAGGAAGGAGATGAAACAGAAGCCAAAGAGGAGTGTTGTTTTCTGGTTTCCTTTCCATGGCTTGTTCAGACTGCTTTATTATATATGGTATCCAAGACCATCTGCCCAGACACCAGGTCACCACAGAGACTTGGGCCTTTCTCCACTAATCAAGGAAATGGCCCAGACTTGTCTCAAGCCCAACCTAGTGGATTCAGATTTCTTCCTTCATTACATGTGCCAATATCTCATGCCAGGTTGATAAAAATAAACAAACATCAACAACCAAGATTTATAATTTACCAAGTCAAAAGCAGAGAAATATAAACTAAATATTAGACCAGCCTGATGTACCATGCAGAAGACAATAGTAAGTTAGATTCTTTCTTTTCTAAAACTGCTACTTTGTCTCTTTTGTGTTGCTCAACACCCATATCACAAATGTGTCGGGTCATTTATCCATTTGCTCTTTTTTTTCTCACTACTTTTATTATTGTCCATGTCCATAAATTAGACATTATTCTGGATTCTGAGTATCTGAAATGAAAAGCAAATGAAACACTGAGTTTTTTATATACCCAATCACATACTAATTATAATCTGAATGCCCAATTATCCAAAATGGTTCTTTTGTTAACTAAACCTTAGAGACAACTGTAGTTAGCAGTAACTGAATAAGAAATTATTTAAATTTGAATTTCAAAATATAAAAGACAACTAGTCCTTCCATCAGTGCCTACTCTTTTTACCTTTAGATCACACTGCTGCTTCTTTCAGAAAAAAATGTTTTGTTTTGTATTCTAGGAGATATCTTCAAGATTGAAACAAATTTTTTACTGTTACTTCTCAGATGGTTTGTAAGATATACACAACCATATCTATCATAGATATTATGATATCTATTACATATCTTGGGATGAAGTTTGTGATGCTTAATTAACAATAACAAGGGAAAATCATTTTAAAACTAAGGAATCCAGGGACAGAGAAATGGCCCAGTGGATAAAATATCTGATGCAAAAGAGTAAGAGCCTGAGTTAAAATCTTGATACTCATATAAACCTTGGTACAGTAGCATACATTTATTTTGGTGTTCCTATGTTTAGTTAGAGGGCAGACAAGATAATTCCTGTAAGCTCATAGCATATATAGCAGTAACAACAAAGAGATTCTATCTCAAACAAAGTAGAAGATAAAGTCTGACACATGAGGCTGTCTTGTGACCTGCACACAAGAGATAATCACACACAAACACACACACACAGAGAAAGAGAGAGAGACTTAAAATATTAAAATTTGTAAAAAGATATCCATACCATATAAACCTATATTTAAAATGATCAATTTGGCTATTGATATTACAATTCTAATAATCAATTCTAATAATTGGTCAATAAACCAAACTGACAGTATTTGAATTTGATTTTGACAAGATAGCTTAGGTTAAATGAACTACTCATAAATTAGTCTGATATAGTAAATCATTTCTATACTGTAAGGATTTCCATTGAACCAGTAAAATTTAGAGAACCAAACTGGGGGAATAATCTGGCATTTTTTCCCTGCACACGTAAAGAGTACTATGTAAGAGAGATATTATCGCAATCTTGACACAGAATAAAATAGAAGTATATATTGGCTGTTTTTTTTCTTTCCAGCTTGATATAAGGTACAGTTATCAGGGAAAAGAAATATCAGCTGAGATAATGCCTCTATCAGTTCGTCTGTAGGCAAGTTCATAGTGTATTTTATTAATAGTTGGTGAGAGTGGACACAGCTCGTGGTAGGTATTACTGCAAGGAAGATGATCCTGAGTTTTGTAAGAAAGCAGGTTGAGCAAGCAATGGAAAGCAAGCCAGTAACAGCACTCTTCCATGGTTTCTGCTTCAGTTACTGTCTCCAAGTTCCAGTCTTAAGTTCCTACCCTAACTTCCCTCAGTGGTGAACTATATCATGAGATTTATAAAAGTAAATAAACCTTACCTTCTTTAAGTTGCTTTTATTCATGGTCTTTATCACAGCAATAGAAACTCTATTGAAGACATAACATATGGTTTCTTTGTAAACTGTCCTACCTGTATACATTCAAGTATATGTGTACATATTAGATCATGACACACACACACCATACATATACTCATCAAATACAAAATAAGACTGTGTATTTCCAACTTTGCTCCTCTTTAACACTAATTCTCTCCATCCTCCTTTCCTATCTATGAAAGAAGAACAATTTTATGAATTATAAGAGCAATAAAGATGACATCAGTTCTTTAATCTCAAAGAAAGAATGACAGACTGGTATGATAAAAATATCCTAGAACAAGAAAAATGTATTTCAAAGGTATACATGTATATACAAAGGTTGTCTAAACTATGGTTCTCCTATCTAAGACTTAGTATTTTCATCTAGGAATGATATTTGGGTTCTGATAAAAGTTCATCACTACTACATAGAATCTACAATCTTATAGCAAATATGGCTGCCATTGGAAGACTAAGAAAATAAGAAATGAGATCTGAATATCTTAATCTGTACATTATGAGAAAAATAAACAAAGTAGGATAAAGTTTGATTATGAGTTTGCTACAAATTAAACATCCATGTGTTTTACTAGAAAATATTTTCTTTATTATAAAGGTTGTTTTGGTTTATTGTATAAAGTCAAATATAAATAAATGGAAAAAAACCCATAGTACCATTAATCAAATTATACCATTTGCCCATCTATTTCTAGATATTTTCATTTTATTCATTCAATGCTATTTAAATGTTGCCATTAAAATAACTATAACTTTATTTGAAGCTTTTATGAGTATTTTAAATATAATTGAAATTCATTAATGTGTTTAATAAAACATGATAGTAGGCATATATTTTAGTATTACTTCTTCCACTTAAAACAATAAGAATATTTTTCCATTAAAATCATGTTATCATATAAAATATATTTTAGTGACTATATTGATTATATTTGATGGTTCTGTAATAGTTTGAACATTATTATTTTTCATTTTCATTTATATTTTTAACAGTTAATATTATGATAAATTTCTTGGTAAAGATTATTCATTATGCATTGTGTAAAAGTTATTAAAGTTTTATGGATCAGTGTAGCAGAATTTTCCTCTAAATGATTAAATAATAAAGACAACAAGAAGCCAATCCCTGGGCAAGGAGGAGGCAGGCCTTCTGGGTCTAAGAGAGGAAGAGGGAAGGCAGTAGGAGGGCACTTCCTTTTGGATGACAAGAGCAAATCAGACAAGATGTAGGCTCTAGACTAATAGTTCTGGTGGCAGAATCCATTAGGATCTGTCACCGATAATTCCTAATATAGAATACTTGATGAATTTAGAATGATAGTTTCCACCCCCAGCGATTGTGTTATCTGTTGATTCCAAACTAAGATTGTCTGGTGTTTTCCATTCCACAGCAACACAGGTGGGCCAGAGGAAAGAATATAGTGAAGATGGAATTTGGCTAGGCTTTGAGATAGGACGATTGGGCAAGGACCGAGCTCCAGCGGAAAGGTAGCAAGCAGAGCACAGGCTGGCAAGAGTATACGCCCAGCTAGCCATGGAAATTTAGGATTGCTGATTGTATTGGAAGAAGCCAGCCACAGCGGGTTAGATGACTGGGAATATGAGTGGGTTCTGCAGCAAGCGAACCAGGATAAGTTGGACCGTCACTGCATGGGATTAGTCGTGGGGGCGGAGAGACTGCCAGGGCCAGAGAGTAGCTGGAAATAGTGAGGTTTAATTTTTTAATTATTACACGCAACAGATCAACTCAATGAGTTTCCAACAGAGCAACGATGATTTTATGGTTTTAGTCTGAGTCCAGAAGTCCCAATAAAATATTTATTTAAGTTGCATAATTCCTAACATGATACTTACTTACCTTTACAATATATACTCTAACTTAATAAAGAGTCTATTCATAACTGGTTTGGAAGAGATAATTCATTTGACTTTGTTTTTCCTCTCTTTGATTAATAATGAACAATGTATATAACATTTTTCTTGGTCATTTTCTCATTTTTTAGTTTTGTTTTCCATTCTCTAATGTAAATTCTTGACACATTTTTATTAAGTTGAGTGGTTGAAGAGTTGAGGCTTATTTTCTTTGTGGAAGTAATATTTGAATCAGATAAACAGATCACTGAAATAAGCAAAGACTTCTCAGATGCAATTTAATATATTTTAAAAGTTCAGGAAATATTGATAAAGACTGAACTCCATAAAAGGCTGGGGTAGAACATAAGGCATGGAATCTGAGCATTGGATAAACTAGCTGGGTCCCCAGGTCAGAGTCATGGTGAATAGAAAGGCACCTGGGCCCATGCTAGCTAACAACTAATCAAAGCATCGGTAATAACGTGGCATGAGCAGATGCCTAGAGGAAAATTTCTCAGGTAAGAACCCTTTTATTGCTAACTTAGTTTTAAAAAATGATGAAAATCTATTATTCCTGTCCCCAAGTCCAGCCATAAAATCTATTTTGTTTTCCCCTCCCAGAAAAATCCATGTGTCTCCTCTAATCCCATTTCTCTATAATTAACCCCTTTGGGTCTATATAAGTGAATATATACCATATTTATCTTTCTGGATATGGGTTTTCTCACTCAGGATGAATTTTTTTTGTTGTATCTAGTTATCAGCAAATTTTATGATGTCATTTTTAACAGCCTCACAGTATTTCATTGTGTGAATGTACCATATTTTCTATGTCTATTCCTCTCTTCACAGACATCTAGGTTGTTTCCAGTTTCTGGATATTATGAATAGAGCAGCAATGAACATAGTTGAGCAAGCATCTTTGTGTTAGAATGAAGACTTCTTTGGGTATATACTGAAGTGTGAGGTATTCAGTGTGTGTGTGTGTAATATATAATATAATAAATATTATAATATATATATGCAGCCTACAGGTCATTCTAATGCATTCCATATATATATATATATATATATATATATATATATATATATATATAT
>JADRCC010240235.1:0-27960 GCA_019843855.1 Hylomyscus alleni | reverse complement strand
ACCCACATACATGCACACTCATATACATATTCATATACACACATATACTTGCACACTCACACACAGACGCATAAACACATACACCCAAACATATTATTATGGTTTGTATATGCTCGGCACAGGGAATGGCACTATTAGAAGATATGGCCCTGTTGGAGTAGGTGTGGCCTTGTTGGAGTAGGTATGTCACTGTGGGTGTGGGCTTTAAGACCCTCATCCTAGTGTCTAGAAGTCAGTCTTCCACTAGCAGCCTTCAGATGAAGATTTAGAACTCTCAGCTTCTCCTGCAGCATGTCTGCCTGGATGCTGCCATGCTCCCACCTTAGTGATAATGGACTGAAGCTCTCAACCTATAAGCCAGCCACAATTAAATGTTACCTTGATCATGGTGTCTGTTCATAGCAGTAAAACAATAACTAATACAGAAGTTGGTATCTGTGATAAGCCTGACCATGTTTTTGTTTGGAAAAATGTGGATTTGGGGACTTTAAATTTGGAAAGCACTTGAATGCTTTAAATGGCTTAATGGACTATCCTAGTAGGAATATGGAGGATTTTGTTTGTATTTTATAATTTCATTCATTTCTGACAGTCAATAAATTCCTAGCTAAATGTTCTCCAGACTTAGATGGATAAAGGAGAAACAAGACAACCTTGGATCTGCACTCCACTCTCTGGTCCACAACTCTGCCTGACTCCTGGGAGATCTGTGGCCATCCAGGACAACCAGGTGAGATACCTATACCCTAGTCCACTGATTTCTGGGCCCCTGGCAAGTCCAGCAGCCGAGAGGTCTGCCCTATCCTGTCTGTGCTCTGCCTTCAGGTCCACATCTCTACCTGCAGTCATGGGTCCACACTCCACTCCGCAGCCCACAGCATTGCCTACATTTCATGAGGCCTACTGCAACCCAGGACAACCAGTCATAGAGGCCTGCCAACACCAGAGATGGCTAAATGCAAGTACAAAAACACAATCAACAAGTAAGGTTCAATATGGCACCATCAGAAGCCAGCTCTCCTACTACAGCAAGCTCTGGATATAGTAACACACCTGAAAAGAAAGACAATGACTTTAAATCTCATCTTATGAAGATGAGAAAGGCCTTTAAAGAGGAAATAATTAAATCACTAAAGAAATACAAGAAAATGGAATCAAACAGGTAGAGGCTTTTAAAATGAGAGAACAATAACAAAACAAACAGGAAAATACAATCAAGCAGGTGAAGGAAATGAACAAACTGTTCAAGATTTGAAAGTGGAAACAGAATCAATAAAGAAAACACAGAGGAAATCTAGAGATTTCTTCTAGAGATGAAAAACCTAGGAAAGAGAACAGGAACTATAGACGGAAGCATCATCAACAGAGTAAAAGAGATGGAAAAGAGAATCTCAGGTATAGACATTACAATAGAAGAAATTGGTCCACCAGTCAAAGAAAATGCCAAATATAAAAAGTTTCTAACACAAAACATCCAGGAAATTTGGGACACTATGAATATACCAAACCTAAAAATAATAGGAATAGAAAGAGAAGATTCCCAGCTCAAAGGCCCAGAAAACTTAGAACACACATAAACCCTATACATTAATAGTGTAGGTCTGATGGTTTTAGTGCAGAATACAACCAGCCTTTCAAAGAAGAGCTAATATCAATACACCTCAAACTATTCCACAAAAGAGAAACAGAAGGAACACTGCCAAACTTATTCAATGAAGCCAGTAACCAAACCACACAAAAACTCAACAAAGAAAGAATTTTAGGCCAATTTCTCTTATGAACTTTCTTGCAATAATACTCAATAAAATACTTACAAATCCAAGAACATATCTAAACCATCATTCACCATGATCAAGTAGACTTCATCCCATGGATACAGGGATGGTTCAATTTACAAAAATCTATCAATGTAATCTATCATATAAACAAACTGAAAGAAAAAATCACATGACCATCTCATTGGATACTGGAAAAACCTTTGACAAAATCCCAATACCCTTTCATGTTAAAGTCTTTGAGAGTTCAGGGATACAAGTCCATACCTAAACATAATAAAACCAATATACAGGAAGCCAACAGCCTACATCAAATTAAAAGTAAAGAAACTTAAAGCAGTTCCACTAAAATCAGAGACAAGGCTGTACACTCTCTCCCTATAAAATAGTACTTGAAGTTCTAGCTAGAGCAATAAGACAAGAAAAGAAGATAAAGTGGTTATAAATTGAAAAATAAGAAGCCAAAGTATCACTATTTACAGATGATATGATGGTATACATAAGCCACCCAAAAATTCTACCAAAGAACTCCTACAACCGATAAACATCTTCAGCAAAGTGGCTGGAAACAAAATTGACAAAAAAAAAAATCAGTACCCCCTTTTTATGCAAATAATAAACAAGCTGAGAGAGAAATTAGGGAAACAACAGCCTTCACAATAGCCATAAATAATATATCTTGTTGTAACTCTAACAAGCAAGTGAAAACCTAAGAAAAACTTCAAGTTTCTGAAAATAGAAATTGAAGATGATATCAGAAGATGGAAAATATCCCATGCTCATTGATCAGTATTAACAGAGTTAAAATGGCCATCTGACCAAAATCAATCTACAGATTCAGTGCAATTTCCATCTAAATTCTAACACAATTCTTCACAGATATGGGAAGAGAAATTCTGAACTTTACTCATATGGGGAAAAAATGGATACCTAAAACATCCCTGAACAATAAAAGAACTTCTGGAGGTATCATCATCCCTGATCTCAAGCTGTACTAAAAAGCAATAATAATAAAAACTGCATGGTATACATATAGAAACAGACAGATTGATCAATGGAATTGAATTGAAGACCCAGAAATAAACCCACACAACTAGGGACACTTTGTTTTTGACAAAGAAGCCAAGAACATAAAAGGGGGGGAGCATCTTCAACAAATGGTTTTGGTCTAACTAGATGTCTACATGTAGAAGAATGCAAATATATCTATATTTATCATCCTACACAAAACTCAAGTAGATGTGGATCAAAAGCCTCAACATAAAACTGGATATACTAAATCTTGTACAAAAGAAACTGGGAAATACATTGAATGCATTGGACAGGAGACAATTTCCTGAATAGAACACCAATGCTCTAGTACTAAGATTAACAATTTATAAGTGGGACCTCAAGAAACTGCAAAGCTTCTGTAAGGCAAAGGGGCACTGTCAATAGAACAAAAGAACAGTCTATAGACTGGGAAAATGTCTTCATCAACCCTCCATCCTACAGAGGGCTAATATCCAAAATATAAAAAGAACTCATGAAATTAGACAACAACCAATCAAATAACCCAATTAAAAAGTGGGATACAGAGTTAAACAGAGAATTCTCAACAGCAGAATCTCAAATTGCCAAGAAGCACTTAAAGAAATGTTCAATGTCCTTAGTCATCAGGGAACTGATGAATGGCTAAGATTAAAAAATTCAAGTAACAGAATATGATGGCAAATATATGGAACAAAAACATTCTTCCATTGCTGATAGGAGTGCAAACTTGTACAACCACACTGGAAATCAGTCTAGTGGTTTGTCAGAAAATTAGAAACAGTACTACATGAAGACCTAACTATACCATTCCTGGGCATATACGCAAAAGATGCTCCAGCATACCGCAAGAACACATGCTTCACTATGTTCATAGCAGCTTTATTTACAGTAGCCAGAAACTGGAATCAACCCAGATGTCCCTCAACTAAGGAATAGATATAGAAAAGGTGGTTCATTTTCATAATGGAATACTAGTTAGCTATTAAAAAACAAGGACATCATGAATTTTGCAGGCAAATGGATAGATGTAGAAAATATCATTCTGAGTGAATTAACCCAGAATCAAAAGGATATGTGTGGTATGTACTCATTTATAAGTGGATATTAGCCATAAAGTACAGGATAACCATGCTACACTCCATAGACAACTCCCTCCAAAAAACAAAAAAACAAAAAAAGAAAACTATACAAGAAGAAAGGACCAAGCTAGGATGTTTGAATCTCACTTAGAAGGGGGAATAAAATATTCATAGGAGGCAGACAAAGGGAGGGAACTAGGTGGGGTAGAGGTTGGAAGGGGAAAGGGGGTTCAGGATGAAGAGTGTGAGGAGACACATGAGAGTGAATGGAGATCTAAGGCTGGTAGGAGTGGGTGGTGGGGTATGGGGGGCATCTCTTAGATGTGACAGAAAGCTAGATGGGGAGACTTCCAGGTGGTCCATAGACTTCCAGGTCTATGGTGGTTACTTTAGCTGAGACTAAGAACAGTGTGGATATGGAAACTGAAGTAGCCATCTCCTGTAGCCAGTGAGGACTCCCACTGGAAAGATAAGGACACCAACTCATCCACAAAACTTTCAACCCAATATTTGTCTGTCTACAAGAAATGCAGGGACAAAGATGGAGCAGAGATTAAGGGAATGGCCAACCAATAAATGGCCCAACCTAAGCTCCAACTCAAGAACAAGCACCAATCCTTGACACTATCAGTAATACTCTATTATGCTTGCAAACAGGAGCCTAGCATGATTTTCTTCTGAGAGGCTCCATCAAACAGCTGACTGAAAAAAGAGGCAGAGACTCACAGCCAAACATTGACATAACTGTAGAACTCTTACAGAAGAGTTGGGGGAACAATTGAGGGCCCTGAAGGGGATAGGAACTCCATGGGAAGCCAATAGTATCAACTAACCTGAGTATCTGAGTGCCCTCAGAGACTAAAATGCCAACCAAAGAGCATATGTGGGCTCGAACTAGGCCCCCTGCACATATGTAGTGGATATGCAGCTTGGTCTTCATGTGGGTCTCTCAGCAACTGGAGTCGGTGCTGTCCCTAAAGCTGTTGATAGTCTGTGTGATTTATTCCTCTGTCTGGGCTGCTGTGTCTGGCCTCAGTGGGAAAGGATGGACCTAACCATATAGAGACTTGATACCCAGGGGGGACCTCCACCCTCTCAGAGGAGAAGGGGGATTAGAAGAGGGACTGTGGGAGGGTCAGCAGTTGGCATGTAAAGTGAATAAATAAACTATTGGGAGAAAAATAACAGACTCCAGGAAGGCACTCGAGACACTCTTTAATCTAAAGATTTGGGGTTTTTGTTTTTGTTTTTGTTTTTGTTTTCTGTTCAGTTCCTCCTAGTCAGGTAAGTGGGACTGTATGCTGACTAGTTTTTACATCAATTTGGCACAAACTGAAATCATCTAAGGGGAGGAAACCTCAGTTAAGGAAATACCTCCAAAAGATCAGGCTGCAGGCAAGCCTGCAATCCCTTTTCTTAATCAATAATTGATGGAGAGTGAAGACCATTGTGGGTGGGCACACCCATTGGCTGTGAGTTCTAGGTTCTCTAAGGCAGGCTGAGCAAACCTTAAGGAGAAAGCCAGTAAGAAGCACTCGCACATGACTTTAGCATCAGCTCCTGCCTCCAGGTTCCTGCCCTTGTCTGAGTTCCTTCCCTGGCTTCCCTTAACATTGGAGGGTGGTCTAAAATTTGGAAGATGAAATAAACATCCTTCTCCTTGAGTTGTTTATTGCCCTGGTGTTTTATCATAGTAATATAAACCCTAAATAAGATGGAAAACCTAGCGAGTCTTGTGCCCTAGACATCATCTACCTCCATGTCTTCCATTTATAAAATGGGGAATAGAGCTGGGCAGTGGTGGCGCACGCCTTTAATCCCAGTACTTGGGAGGCAGAGGCAGGCAGATTTCTGATTCAAAGCCAGCCTGATCTACAGAGTGAGTTCTAGGACAGCCAGGGCTATACAGAGAAACCCTGTCTCAAAAAACAAAAAAATAAAAAATAAAAATAAAAAAATAAAATAAAATGGGGAATAGGACCTGGAAGCATTTACAAAACAGATCATTCCAAGAGATTTGAATTTAGTTCCAGCTCTAGAAGTATGTGGTTCTAAATTTAACTGCATTCCTTGATATATTTCATGTAAGTAATTCAGAGACATTTATGAAGTAAATATCTCTTACTCAATGAAGTGATCTCTTGTGTGCTTAAAATGATGCCATTTATGGGGTCCCTTTCTGCTGGAGTTCATACTGTTAAGATAGTAGAAGTAGAGAAAATGAGTTTGTGGTTCCACAGACAAGATTATAAAGTGTCAAGGCAGAAAGAATAGCAAGATTAGTGCCATAATAAGATACTTTTGATACCTGTACTGACTGGTTTTGTATGTCACCTTGACACAAGCTGGAGTTATCACACAGAAAGGAGTCTCCCTTGAGGAAAAGGCATTTTCTCAACTAGTTATCAAGGTAGGAGGGCCCAATCCATTGTAAGTGATGCCATCCCTGGGATGGTGGTCCTGGGTTCTAAAAGAAAGCAAGCTGAGCAGGTCAGGGGAAGCCTCTGCATCTCCATGGCCTCTGCATCAGTTTCTGCCTTCAAGTTCCTACCCCGTGTAAGCTCCTGTCCTGACTTCCTTTAGTAATGAACAGCAATGTGGAAATGTAAGCTGAAAAACCCTTTTCTCCTCCACTTGCTTCTCTGTTATGATGTTTTGTGCAGGAATACAAACCCTGACTAAGACAATATCCTAGTTTTACATTTATTTATTTGGTTGGTTTGTTGTTTTTTTAAAGATTTTAGTTTTAATTATGGTGTGTGTGTGTGTGTGTGTGTGTGTGTGTGTGTGTGTGTGTGATGTGTGTATGAGTGTAGGTACATGAAGTGTTCAGAAGAGGATAGCAGACCTCCTGGAGCTCAAGTTACAGGTGGTTGTGAGCTGCTTGACATAGGCTCTGAGAACCAAACTTACATCCTCTATAAAAGCAGTACTTGCTCCTACTACTTAGATTTCTTTAAGACCTGGATACATATAGCCCATGCTAGCCTTGAACTCACTATGGACCCAAATATAGCATTACACTGGTACTAATTTTCCTCCCACCTCTCCCAATATGCTGGATTGACAGGCATGTGCCAGCAGGCCAGGCTCATAGCTTCTCTTATTTTGCATTTCTCTAAACTCAGGTAATTCCTCTTTTCTTTTGAGCCGCCCTAATCTTCTTAACTGTTGCCACTATTAAGTTTTGTAAATTACAATGATCATTTCTGTGTTTCAATTGCTTCATTGCCATTCTGGGGGAAATAATCTCTCTCAGGCTTACAGTGATATGAGAGAAAAGTGAGCAACGGGGGAGACTTTAAGGGGCAGTGTGATGTGTAAGTACAACATGAGTGTTAACTATGATCAGTTACACTTAAAGCCCAGGGGGAAATGATGCCTAAATAATTGTCTGACACTGAGATGACTTTATCTAAAACGGATATCTGGTCTGGGACTGTATCTTCTGACTTTGTTATTGCTCTTCTCAGAATGGCAATCAACCCATTACCTTTTAAGAAAGGACAGATGGCTTCTGTCCAGCAAATGTCTTCAGGACCCCATTCCTAGTGGTCTTATTTTTGGAAGTATAGATATGGAATTTGTCAGGTGGTATGGCAAGAATTTTACTGAACTTTCCAACCTTTTTATGAGCTCTAGACAAGACAAGAGGGTCCCAGAAATGGTCTAATACTAGGTGAAGCACTGGGGGATATACAAATGGATAGATGGACATATAGACATACGGATGGATGGATAGATGGATGGACAGATGGATGGATGGACGGACGGATGGATGGGTGGATGGACGGACGAATGGGAAAGTCAGCACAGGCATAGTACTTCACATATAGAAGCATCTCAGCCACTTCATTCAACACCTGTCTGTCTTTGGAATGTCTTCCAAGCTGCAAAGCCTTTACTCTTGCTTCCTATAGCCACCAGTTCTTTGTATCTTCAGGCAACACAGACTCCCTTCAGAAAGGCTGTTCATCATGGACTTACAAAATCTTACATGGTGCAATAGAGATTCTTGCAAGCACCCTCTTTAAATAAATGAAATTTCAATTTGAGGGGAGCTACTCAGGCACCAGAAATCACAAAGAAAAACCAGGCTAATTTTGTGCTTCACTAATTCAAGATTCTTTTGCTGTGTGGTTGTGGGGGATACAGCATGACAGATGTGTTCAGGGTTTTCATGTTTCATTAAGAAATAGATTTTGCACATCAGTAGTTATGTGGAAGAGAAGATGTAAACTATACTAGGACTAAATACCTAGTAGTCACATTTTTTGAATATAAAAAGGCTGCACAACTATATTTATTTTCATTTTAAGAAATGCTATAGAGGCGAATTATTGTCTCTTTAGCTCCATGGCTCTTTTAAGTTAAATTTGGAGAACCATGAGTCCATTTACTTGAATCAAGTATTAAAAAAGGATATGATTCTAAGCAGCAATTAAGACTTAAATGCCATCATTTAATTTCTCCCTGGAAAGCATTTGTTTGCCATCCTATGACTGAGACATTAAATTGGCCACATCTGGAGAAAAACCAAAGACAATGCTGTATCAAACATCATTTTCAGAGGGCACATCTGCTTCCAGAGGGAAAAAAAATACAAAAGTAAAAAGCAGCCAAAGAGAAACCAAAGCCCCATAGCAAATGTGAGGGGGTGGATGATAAACTGTTACCATGGGAAGCAGTAGGATTATTTTTGAGTCCACTTGTAGGTATGGCCCTGCTAGCTCTTGACTGAGTTGAGCATCCTATAGAGAAAGATGCAACTTCCTGCCAGAACTGTAGGTTGTTCTGGGTCATTTTGTGGGAATCTTGATATACTACCATTATCCTGTCCCTCTGTTACCTTCACAGCCATTCATGAGGAATGCCTCAAAGCCATGTTTATGTGGCAGAAGACTGTCCTGCTATTGTGGCCATGAGTGAATGGACCAGGATAGACACTGGCTCACAGTGGCCAGTTAGATTATTTTGATCAGATCTCTGGCTTTGAGATCTAGTTCAGGTTGATATGTTTGCTTCAACTTAGTATGTGAGAACTTTGGGGAAGATCTGTTTGGACAAGGGCTTAGAGAAGCAAGTAAGTGTAAAAGGTGAAAAAAAGATGACCACTGTAGAGAGCTGTGATGTGCCATGCCCTGAGATGGCGCTGGTTTCTGCCTTCTGCTAGCCTGAAAGCAAGTGCTCTCTGAGATAATCAAGTCCTTATTTGGCTAAGCTTGCTGCCTCTGGCTGCTTCCACTTTGTGTGACCTATCTGCTGTTCCCACGTGGCCTGCAGGGGTTGGCAGGCACAAGGTATTTAGGTCCATGGGCATTCCCCAGAAGCTAGAAGCTAGAAGTAGAAGAGGAGTAGAAGCTTGTCTGTGGGCATTCCCCAGAACAGAAGGAGAATCTGGAAGTAGAGTAGAAAAGAAAGGAATAAGTTTGTAACACCAAGAAGCTAGCTAGCTAGAAGTAGAAGAAGAAGAAGCACGTAACAAGGTCCTGAATAAACCGCTTAAGGAAGAGCTCGTGGTCGTGTCCTTCTTGCTGGTCGAGAAGGCCGCGACAGACCACCACAGACCCAAGAAGATGTCTACTAGAGTTGTTAAGATCATAACCTAGGCCCTGGCAGCCAGTGACCCAGGCTGCTCCATCCATCCATAGCGGGCCAAATAAAGAGACAAATGACAGTGTGTGATGCTTTGTATATGCTTGGCCCTGGAAGTGGCACTATAAGAACATGTGATCTTGTTGGAATAGGTACATCACTGTGGATGTGGACTTTAAGACCCTCATCCTAGCTGCCTGGAATCCAGTATTCTGGTAGCAGCCTTTAGATGAAGATGTAGAACTCTTAGCTCCTCCTGTACTATGCCTGCCTGGATCTGCCATGTTCCTGCCTTAATGATAATGGACTGAACCACTGAATCTGTAAGCCAGTCCCAATTAAATGTTGTTCTTATAAGAGTTGCCTTCATCATGGTGTCTGTTCACAGCACTAACACCCTAACTAAGACACAGTGAAAACCAGAAAAAGGAGATGTATTCCATGCAGCTACTTGGGGACAAGGAAAAAAGAGGTCTAGTTACTCCAAGTCTGTCATTGGGGTCCTGACATAGTTAATGCTTTAATAGAGGGCAAGAGGCATGCATAAGCTGAGCAGTTCTGATAAAGGTGTGGTCCTACCTATCATTGCCCCATCAATGTCTTAGATCCAGTCTCTCTTGCAAGGTGTTTTGACTTGTCATAACAATGTAAAATTCTTCTGAGGAGGCAAGATCCCATTCTGGCTACACTAGGCTTCAGTGGAGATTCAGTAGGAAATTCCAATTTCTCAGTTTAAAAGTGCTTAACATCTTGTCTATTAATGATATTACAAATCTTCAAATCCAGAGCCCTTCTTCAGGGTTTCTGCACTAAGTAGAAACAATTAGATGGGTAAACCATGGTATGTACCATTTTGCTCTTTTACCACTCTGTTATACCAACTGATGTTCTCTAGAGAAATGAAACACAAAGAAACCAGATGGCCTTGGGCCTGAAGACAAAACAGCTTCCATTAGGCAGCATGCTTCTTCAGTGATCTCATTGCAATGCTCGATAAAATGGTCATGTCCCACTAATAAGTGGCTTTTAAACCAGTGGGAGAAATTTCTCTCCTAATGAGAGAATAGCTTATCCATAAACCAGAAGAACTGAGTTGTATTAAATTCACATTATTAGTAAAATTAATGAGTCACTGTTTAATTTTTCTATCCCTCTCTGGAATGAGTAAAGAGGCAAGAAGGAGATTCTGTGGGTCAGGATGTCTGAAAAGGTGGAATTTGTATTGATGTCCCTGACAGTACCTCAACAACAGCATTTCTGACAAAGCAAATATGAGTGAGTAAGTAAGTAAGTAAGTGAAATAAAGGGCAAAAACAAAACAAAAATCACCTTGCAAAGAATAAATAAACACAGGAGTCAGACCTGCCAGAAATGCTGGAATTGTTTGTACAGGAATTTAGAGCCGACGTGGCTAACATGCTAAGGACATTATGAGAACAGCTTGAAATCTTGCAAGCATGGATGAATAATGTGATTGGAGAAATTGAAGTTCTGAGAAGCAATCAAACACAAATGCTAAAGATCATGATTTTAATAGGAACAGACCATCCAAGAGTGGTAAGAGTGCTGGAATAGCTATTATGTATGACTAATAGAAATTCAAAGTAAAGAACAAAATAAACAGAAGTAACAGTCAAATAAATTAATATTCACCCCAATTTAATGTTGAATACGATACCCCAGATTTAGGAACAACATCAACCAGACTAAATAAGCCCAAAAGTAATCTACATATATTCCAATTTAAGATAATCAAAAGCAAATAAAAACAATGAGAGGGCCCAGAAATGGAAACTTAAATATCATACATGCAAGTGAACAAAGGTAAAAATTATATTATATAATTATATTCTGAGTAACTGTACAAGCAAAGGAGAGAACACCAAGATAAATGGGTTCTGACTAAGACAAATTGTTCCATTAAAAGAAAATTCTCTACTCTGCGAAAGTATCCATGAAAAATAAAGAGATGTTCAGACAAGACATGATAGGGCAATCTGGGACTGAGTGTATCCTATAGGAACTGATAAAATCTTAAGGAAACAGGAAATTGAGCCGGGTTAGACACACAGAAGGCCAGAAAGAACAATGATGAGTGAATGACTGAACCCAACAGAAGAGCCATTCAGGCTTCTATAGAAACCAGAATATTTGGCCAAGTGCCTTATCACTGAGCTTCATCCCTAACCATTTGGTTCTTTATTGATCCAAGACATAACAGCCCCTTTAAAGCAATAACAATTTACTGCAATCTAATCCAGGTTTAAGTCAAGAATCCCTCTTTACCTATACTACAAGGCCAACATTGCTCTAAGAACAAAGCCAGATAAAGGCATTAATAAAAATGGAAGCCACAGACAAGTCTTTCATGAACACAGATGCAAATATCCTCAATAGAACAATTAAATACAGAAATACACAAAAATACATACCAAGATATGGAAGGCTGCTTCAATATTTTAAAATAAAGTGATATAATGTACTATGTCAACAGCCTAAATATGGGGGAAAATCACATGATTATATCAACTGAAACAGAGAGAGACTTAAAAAGGTATATCAACATATAACAGCCATTCATGGAGAAAACTCTCAGTAAATTGGGAATAAATAGGAACTTTCTACCAACGACTTCTACAAAATGTCCCCCGATCTCACAGGTAACATTCAAGAACTGGAATATTCCCTTGTAATATTGACAACAAATAAGTGAAGCAACAATACCTTACTTATCATTGTTTGAAACATCATCTTGACATAGCCATGTGACCAGATATGAAAAGGAAATAAAGCATGCATATCAGGAAGAGGAAGTGAAAGGAACTTTGTGTATGTATGACCCTATACAGAATAAAAGAGAAACAACAAAAGTGTCTTGGAATTAATGACATGATAGTAAATATTCAGGATACAAGGTTAACATAACACTGCCTTCTCACACACAAACAACAAACCAGCTGAGGTTGAAATCAAAGACATCACACTATTTGTGTTAGTACTATGAAAATGAAATGGTTACATATAAATCTAACAATACATACATAATAGCTATATAAGTAAAGCTACAAAACTGATTAAAAATTCCAAAGCATTAAATCAGTGGATGAAGGAGAAATGGAGCATCTTCAGATAACAAGATTTAACGTTGGTAGAATTTGGTTTGAACTTCTATGATGAAGAGAGTCAATGCATTCCCAACTCAGTGTCTGGGGAATATTTACAAGCACTCTGACGTTTATATGGAGAGGTAAATGACTCAGAATACAGATTCAATCTTGAAAGATGATCTGAAGAACTGACAATATTATGCTTGGGCTTACCGTAAACAACAGCCATCAAAGACACCAGAGTATTGGCTAAAGAACAGACACATAAATGGAAGAGGGCTCAGAAATGGAAGCGTCCTGTCTTCATTTCTGTTGCTGAGATAAAATATCATGACTGTAACTGTTGACTATTCTTAGTTGTCAGCCTAAATACACCTGGAATTAACTGAAACCCTAATGGCTGGGCACACCTGTGATCATTTTTTTCTTTAGTAAATAATTTGACATAGAAAAATCAATCTGGATCTTTTGAAGTGGGAAGATTAACCTTTAATCTGGGTCAGACCATCTGCTGGCAACCTATATAAATGACAGGGAGGATGTTCTCTTTGTTTCCTTCCTCTCGCTCTTGCTAGCAAGTCCATTCCTTCACTGGCATTACAGACTACTACAAGATCTCAGAGTGTATGGAAGACAAACTGAGACACAGCCTCATGGATTGTACAACTACTTCTGTTGGTAGACAGTCATTGGTAAACTAACAGGACCACAGCTTCTAAGACGTTCTAATAAATCATATGTATTTGGTCTATCAGATCTGTTTCTCTAGACAACCATGACTAATACACTTATCAAAAGTAGCTTAGGGGAGAAAGGGATTTACTTCATTTTACAATCCCAAGTTACAATCTATTATTGTAGGAAATTCAAGGTAAGATCTTCAAACAGCTAGTCATACTTTATCCAGAGTCAAGGACAGAGAGTTATGAATGCATATAGGCTCACTTGTTTTCTTGCTGGTACTCAACTTACCTTCTCCATTTTTATACATTCCACAATTCCCCTGCCTAGGGAATGACGCCATCTAGATTAGCCTGAGTTTTTTTCACATCTACTAATTCATTTAAGACAACCACTCACACCTGTGCTGACATGCACACTGAACATAGACAATCCCGCATTAAGACTCTCTTTCCAAGTGATCCTGAATTGTAACAAGTAGACAAAGCTAACAAACCAGCTCTTTAACAAAGGAGCAAAGAAGATAAAAAGAATCAAAGACACTCTTCAATAATTGATGCTCCAAAAACTGAACGTCTCAACACAACTATGTGAATCCAGACACAAACATTATACTCTTCACAAAAGATAACTCAAACCTATAATAAAACAAGATATCAGATTCTACTCTCTGAAACTCCTAGTTCAAGGGAGAGGAAATATGAAATATCTTGGCATTAACAATAACTCATTAGATACAATCCTAACAGCATAATCTTGGAAAGAGAGTATTAATAAGGGATTGTCTATGTTCAGTAGCCATGTCAGCACAACTTTGAGTGGTTGCCTTAAGTGAATGAATAGATGTGGGAAAAACTCAGCCTACTATATGTAGGTATCATTCCCTAGACTGGAAATCATGGACTGTATAAAAAATGAGAAGGTAAGCTGAGTACAAGCAAGAAAACAAGTGAGCTTCCACACATTCATTTCTCTCTGTTCTTGATTGAAATAATTGATAAGCTTGTCTCCATTGAAATTAAAAATATCTGCTCTCAGAAATATGATAATGAAGTATTGGGAAAACAAACAGCAGACTGAATAAAATACTTGCAGTGGCTATAGACTTACTCTCCACCAAAATTCACCTTATTTTTCAACTTTGTTTAATTGGGATTCATCCTGACAGATGTTTGAGCCAAAATTCTTGGGTCAGCTTTATCCAATACTCCTTGTGTTTGAAGTCTATGTGTCTTTGGCAGGAGGTCTTTTCCCATGTTCAGTCTGTTTAGAAAAGTATATCATCCCCACCCCCATATCATTCTGTCTTGGTCAATGTTTTCTCTGTGGTAGCCTCCTGACATGCCTATTCACTTCTGTTTCTGAACTATTTATGATCCACCCAATGCAGTGGCAGTAGCTGTGTTGCTTTGTAGATATAATTCACTGTCACCTTGTTCTCTCTGCTTCAGCCTCCTTGTCCATCTTCCTTTCTATGAGCATCACAGCTAAACTTTTCACTTTTATCATCTGCTGGAAGCACTCCATGGCTGTCATGCATTTCCCTTAGTAATCAACACAATCACATTCTTCAGTCCCTTCAATGCTTACGCAATGGCTCAAGGATAGATACTCAGCCATCCTACTCATTTGCTGCAGCACAATGCTCTGTCTATAATACCCCTTATTCTCATGTACTTATCAGTGTCTCACATTCTCTATGTATTTGTCAAAGTTCTTCAGAGAAACAGAGCTAATAAACACATATTATAGGATGGATATGTTCATTTGTTCACTCTGTCACCAAGGCTTGATGGTTCTATGGTGTCTGACCACAAGCTGGAGAGTCAAGGCATTAATAAGCAGCTTAGTACCACAAATGAAAGACTCAAAGCAAAACACCAAAGCTGCCTTCCATATGTCCAACATCTATAGGCAGGAAGCCTAAGACCCTCCCATTACTCTCACTCCTGGGAGCTTCTAGCACAAGTCAGATTCTCATGATCAAATAACCTAGAATCTGATGACTAAGGCTTACAACAGGGTCAAACATAAATTCATGGAGAAAAAAAAGATGGGCAGGTAATGGAGAGAATTAGTTACTTTTATTGTTGCTATGACAAAATATCTAACAAAAGCGACTTGAGGAAGGAAGGGTTCATTTTGACACACAGCTGGGAGACACATTCCATCCATCATAATAGGGAAGGGATAGGGATGTAAGAACTGAAGCAACTGGCCACATTGCACCCACAGTCAGGAAGCCGAGAGACAAATTCAGGCTATCAGCTAGTTTTTCATTCATTTCAGGACCTCAGGCCATACTATGGAGCCATTGACATTTACAGTGAGTATTTCTACCTCATTTAAACAAGTGTCACATATATGCTCATATGTTTGCTTCCATGATGATTTTAAATGCCACCAAATAGTTAGGAAGATTATCTATCACAGACAATTTCTCACTTCCCCTGCTTGTTCATTCTCTGCTGACCTTCAGATCAATGGACATTGTTACTCAAAACTCAAGTATAGATTCCCCACTTGACTTGCTGACCTCACACGAGTGGCAATAGCCTCACAAGCATGGCCTTCTACGAGTAGGTTTTACCAGTCTTCTGGGTATTCTTCACGATGGTAATAGAACACCTTAAATTATCCACCCCACCATGCATTTGTGCATTACATCATTCTATCTCTTCTCCCAGATGCAGGAATACTTATACTAGCATGCAAGATCAGTAAGAGCAGGCAGTCATCTTTTTTGTAGGCTCACGTATCCCAAGCACCAAGCACAGTCCTCTGCATCTGTGCCTGGAAGCGATTCATCACTTACATCATTGATTCATTGAGAAGATACTGCTGGATGAACCAGTTCCCATGCTCCCCGTGATGTCTCTTGGCTCAGAATGTCTCTTCATGAATTCTGTAAGCACTCACTAAATGAGCTTCTCATAGCTATTTGGAACAGAAGAGAATTTTACACCAGGTATTTACAGCAGTTCATGAACGTGGTTCTACCAGAACTGTGGATGATGGAGGAATGGTGTTAAAAATGAAGGTTCCAGTGTCACCTCCATGGGGAAAATCAGGGTGGAAGATAGTCAGTAGTGAGATTATCGTCTATATAAAGAGTAAGACAAATTTTTGTAACTATCAATTTGAGCAATTGTTAACTGATAAATACAAAGGGGTTGTGTATAATAATGGGTTCTATGTAATGTTTAGTAAACATATAGGTGGTATAATATTCATATCACGGTGAATGGCCCATGAGTTTCTCTTCTCAAACTTCATTTCTCAGTGGCAAGCTTTTCAAACCCCATCTTCTGAGCTTTTGTAAATGCACAGTGTGCAATTGTGATCTATACTCGCAGTGATGGGAAACTGCATATCAAGTCTTCCTGCTCCTGCCTGACTGTAAGTTAGGATCCACTTTCCTTCTCCTCTCACTCCTCTCTGTCTTTGGCCTGTGGAATCTCAACCTCTAGAGCCTAATATTTTGTTTTGATTCTCACACATGAGATTAGGTAGTAGTTGTCTTTCTGTGTCTCACATATCTAAACCTAATGAGGTCTGGTTCCATTTATCCACACGAATAGCTGCACATTGTTAGAAGTAGGTCTGAGGTCTAGAGAAAAGAACAAACACATTCCAAAGTATTCCCGCAAGGCAAAGGAGTTTTACTTCTTCTACAGAAAGGTGCCTAGCTACATCAAGCCAGTAAACAGCCATACCCAACAGGGGTTCCAGTTTTGTTGTTTTTAATACCCACCTAACTGTTGGGAGTACAAATGTCCTTACACCCACAAACATCTAGGGAAAACAGGAATATAAATCATGCAGGGATGTCTCCTCAATGCAGAATATAAAATCAAATACTTGTACTCCATCCAGAAAGCCAAGAGTGTGTATTGTTTATGACCTGGTAATTCTTTTTGCTATCTATGGTGGCAGACCTTTTGCTATAGGGCAGACCTCATCCAAATTACCTAGAATGATTATCCCAGACTCTCTCTCCCTAGACCATTATCTTTAGTCTCCAGAGTCAATAAAACCTATCCTTGGAGATGTCACATCTATTTTATATACTATTGACCCCTGTGCTGTCTTGGCTAGAAACTACATTTGATCCTAGGCCCTTTAGCCATAGCTCATGGTCACATATACTTAGTAGAGGAGTTTCTAAGTAGTCATCCCTTAAGCTTTATTGAGCACCTGGAATGGGAATAATTGTCTCCTGGAAACTTTTTCCCGAATCCTATGTGTTTTAACTATGCTGACAAGGAACTCCCTGGCATTAGACTCCCTGATGTTGGATCCAGGTTGACAATGTCAATCTGAACTAAGCATTCCTATCTCCTGGCAGATCCAGCCTGCCTTGACACCTAACGCCCAGGGGTTCTACTCCTCCACCTGAATGCTCAAAGCTTGGCCTCACATGCTTATGCAATAGGCTAGTTGGAAGCAACAGAGCTATAAGCAGAATACAATTTCGTGTGCAACCTTGAGTATATATTTTGGTTTCCAGGGATGCTGATTCTGGCAGAATTTTAATTCCTGCCAAGAGCCTTCTTTACTATTCTTTCAAATGGGGCCTTGTCTTATTTAACTCTTTGGAGGAAACACACAATATGTTCCCCCCCCCCCACACACACACACACAAAAAAAACAGGATTTCACTCTTTATATGGCTGTTCAAATGTACCATATTCCCTTTATCTAATCATAGGTTGATAGGCAACTTGACTGTGTCCAGGTTTTAGCTAACGTAAATAGGGAAGTAAATATCATGATGGTGCAGATGTCTCTTGGACATATGGACTTCACTTCTTTGGATATACACCCAGTGGTGATAGAACCAGGGCCTCCAATGGAAGCCTTGAGATGGACAGAGCATATACAGAGATACTCAGACCCCTCTCTTCACCTAACAGACTATCAACTCCATTTCATTTGCAAAATTAATGTGTGTAAGCATGCAGGATTCTGGTCTCAAGCTGATCTCCAAAGAAGAGATACAAAAGATTTGACTTTTCATCTGTCAAAGAATAAGACAAAGGGACAAAAGAGTCTGATAGGACCAGGGATCCAATAAGACTTTTCTCATTAAAAATTAGAAATCTATAATGCCCCATTTTCTTCAGCCTCGAGTACAATGCAGAACTGTTTTAGGAACAGAGAGTAGGAACAGTGGAGGCTTTCAGGGTCCCATGACTCCTGCCCCACAGGAAAGGTTATCCTGTCTCATAGATAAATTTCCATACGTTCTGGCCTTTGCTGCACAACTTTCTATAAAATGTAAGGCAGCTGAATAAATCCATTTTCCTTTGTCATTGTATGCTTCTAGACTTCTTTGGAATGCAGGGAAATGGAACCAACAGCCCTATGAACCCAAATGCCCAGTAACAGTGCAATCAAGGGAGCGTACTGTCACCAGGGTCTAGTTGTCTCCTTAGCTCCCCATCCCTCTGATCTCTCTCCTATAGTTTGTCTCCTTATTTTTGCAAGTTGCTGCAAATGAAAGACAGGTCTGTCCTCATGACTTCTATGCCTGACATGACTGACTGGCTACCTAGTAATACCTGTATCATAAATTTTATTTTACTTTTTGGCAGAACCTCCATATTGACTTGCATAATCACTATACCAATTTATCATAAAAAGTCATCTAAATAGATAAAAAAAAGAAGGGGATTGGGAGGAAGGAAGGAAGGAATGGACAGAGAGAAGGAGAAAGGGAGGGAGGGAGGGAGGGAGGGAGGGAGGGAGGGAGAGAGGGAGGGAGGGAGAGAGGGAGGGAGGGAGGAGAAAGGAAGGAGGGAGGGAGGGAGATTTAAGCATGAGGAAAAGGCTATCATAAATCCTGTGGTAACTAAGTCCAGGCTCCTGTGTTCCCATCACTCTCAAAGTGTAGGCACAAGATTACAACTTCAATGTCAGTCTTAGTCACTTAGAAGGCCCTTCCTACAGCAAACAAACAAAACAACCCAGTACATTTAAAGCCTTGATTTCAAATTCCAGAGCATTTTGAGAAAGGTTCAAGCAGATATGTGGAGGCAGAATTTCTATCATTAAACAGCATTCAAAATTTTATACACACACAGACTAATTAGTCTGTGTGCTCCATCACAATTTGCAGCCCAGAGGGTGCCCACCTTGGTGGATTCTGCAGTTATTGTGTGCACAGTTGATGCAGAACTCAGCTGCTGGCAGGTGGAGGACAATAAGGTTTCAATTCTTGGTCCCCAATTTGTCAGACACATGCAATCTGGTCTTCACATCTGTTATAATTGATCCCAAAGGAGAGGCCACTTATGTTCCCACATGCCAGAGAAATCTGCATGTAGGATGTTTTCTCCTTTTTTTTTTTTTGAAGTCCCTCACACAGCTCTGTACTTTAGTCTCATCATGCTTTTGTCCATGAATCCTGAAATCTCCTAATTCCTGTCACTCTCCACATGACTTTGTTACCTAATTCCCTAGTTATATTACCATCATTACCGTCATCACCATCATCTGCATCACTACCACCACTGCCACCACCATGAGCAGCAGCAGCAACAGCAGCAGCATCTAATCACCATCCACCCCCCTCTTTGTCCACAGCAGTGTTATTTCTCAGTTCTGTTTTCAGTGCTCTGAGGAATGAGTCCTTTTCTCTATTGTAGATTTTACAATCACATCCCACTGAAGTTCTAAAAAGCTGCCTTCAGGTTCAGAGGACTGGCCCTGGTCAGGGTCTGTGCTCCCATACATGTCAGGGATTTTCAAAGACGCTCACCAAGACAGTGTTGTGTTCATTGTTGTTTCTAGAGAAGTGGTCCCATTCAGATTTAGCAAACAATTATTATAGGCAGGTTGGGTAACAGGTACAGTGCCTATATTTCCATACAGTTGTTTGGCCAGCTAATTGTCTAGTCCCTACCTTTTTTTGCTGTGTGTGTGTGTGTGTGTGTGTGTGTGTGTGTGTGTGTGTGCAGTTGATATGTGTGGTGAACAGGATAATTATAGCCCATATAAGCACAAGAAGGTCAGAGGAGGACCTTCAGTGTTCCACTTGATCACTCTCTGCCTCATTCCCTGAAGACGGGTCTCTCATTGACCCTAGAGCGAGGCTGGCAGCCAGTGAGGACAGCAATCCTCCTGTCTCATCCTCACACAGTTCTGGGATTAATGGCATCCATAGTCATGTTCTACTTTTCATATGGATGATAGGATTTGAATTGAGGTCCTCTTGCTAGCACAGCAAGCACTCTTGCCCACTGAGTCATCTCCCCGGGTCCCTGCTTCTTATTTGAGCGTCTCTAGTACCTATCAGGGACCAAGCCTATGTCTCTGATACAAAGAGACTGTAGGTGTCACCATGACTCTGGGGGGCCCAGTAGGGGAGCAAGCATGGAATAATACCACACAGTCAGGAAGTGCTGTAGCAGGTGAGGGGGCACACTCCATAAGTTCTCCTGAATTGTCTTGTTTCTATTGATTTCCCTCCTTGCACATTCTTTCACTTAATATCTTTCCTAGCAGCCTCCAAAAGTGCTCTTTTAAAACCCTGAAGTGCTGAGATGAGGGAGATAGCTTGGTTGCTAGCTTGGCTGCTGTACAACCATGAAGATCTGAGTTTTATTTCTAAAACCTGTGCGAACCCCTTTGGGGGGAAAAAACTAAAGAGCAGAAATAGTGGGTGCTGTGTCTTTATTACCCTAGTGCTAAGGAGGTTGACATGGGTGGATTCTTGGGGCTGGCTGGACAATCACTCTACCCTACTTGCTCTAAAAAAACAAAAACAAAAACAAAAAACAAACAACCCAGCAGCACTGAGAAACAACATTCAGTCTGTTGTATTGCCCTTCACACATATGCTCAAACACATGCATGTGAACCTGTACACACACATGCATGCACATTCTCATTCATATGTGAAAAACCCACATGCAAACACATAAACACAGAGAATATCAAACCCACAGTAGTCAACATTTTGTGTTTTTCTAAAGTCATTCATACGATGTATTGTGATGACCCTAATGGATATCAGGAAGGTACCACTTACAGAGGCTTCCCCAGTCTTCAGAATCCTCAAATGTGAAGGCCAAAAGTCAAGGGAGCTTTTATTCTTTTAACATTGTGGCTGTCTCTTTTTGAATTTCCTTGAAACTAACCAGAACAGCGCATAGATGCAATCAGGAAGATTCAGGTGCCTTTGTTTGAGTATCGCTGCCCCTCAGATGGCCCTGTGATTGACAGCTTGGGCTTTAGGTAGGGATGCTGGGTACTTTGGGCCAATGGCCTGTGGGGTTCCATGGGTTTCATTTAGAGCACAAGGGACACATTCTTGTGTGACTCCTTGAGTTCCTACCAGGATGTTAATAAACCCTGGCCCACCTGTACATGCTTAGCCCTGAGTCATCTTCCTATCTCTGCCAAAAAAGTCCTGGAACCAAGCAGTGAAACGTGTCCCATCTGCACTGTGTATTTGGATTTTTAACCTATGTCATGATTTGAATATAAAATGTCCCACTCCTGTTGGAACTCTAGCCCCTATTTTGGTCTACTCAGTGCAGGAAGATAGCGAGTCCCTGTTATAGCTTTCTTGGCTACTGATGACCATTTCCAATGTCAGAGGTCAATTCCAGTGAGCATTTCCTAAATCTTCTTTCTGTCTTCATGATCTCCCTTCCAACATTACCAAGTTCTGCTTCAGATAGACTGCTCTTCTTGGCTTGAAGAAACAAATTAGAATGGGTCTTTGTGGATAGAAGTGAGAATTGCCTTATAATTAAATTCTGACTTTAACAACATTTTTACCATTATGAATCTTACCTGCTCCAAAAGCCAAGTTAATGATAGAGTCCAGGTCTTCTCTTGCACATTCTGTTTTTATTCTTTGGCATAAACATGGTACGAAGTATCTACTGATCATTCTTTGGTGTTCCACTTAGATTTAGGTCAACCTGACACAGCCCAGAGTCACATGAGAAAGGAGTCTAAATTGAAGGACTGCCTGGATCAAATTTATGATTTGGGTTATGTCCTATAGGATTGTTTTGATTGTTCATTGATGTAAAGGGCCCAGTCCATTAAGGGTGGTGCCATTCCCTAAGCATATGCTTCTAGGCTAGCTAAGCATGAGTCTGTGGCCGGACCAGAAAGCATCCTGTTTGGGTTCTGCTGTACTCCTTGGCTGTGAAGTGAGTTCCTGGCTGAGAGGTGGTGCTGTGAGGAACAGCAAGCAAGCTTCTCTGACTTTCTTCAATGATGGACTGTAGTCTGGAATTACAAGTTGAATAAATTCTTTGGTTCCTTGAACTGCTTTTTAACCAGTGCTTTGTCACAGCCCTAGGGAGGGGACAAAAACCTAAAACATTTTGCTAACCACACAAATGTAGCCCTGCATTGTTCACCTTCCAAAGGAAAGTTCGACAAACTGGATATTTCTCATACCTTCTCTCACGAGTTTCCTAGCTCCTCTAACTTTACGGCAGTACACAGATTTGTGTAGCATGTGTGATATGAACCCACAACACTGCAGGCACCGTAGTCATGCTGAAATTTGTGTTGCCCTAGATACTTGGTGCATTCCAGCCATAGACTAATGCGAGTGTCCAGCAAGCCACAAAGGCCTTCTGCAGTGCATCATTCTGTGTTCTGACTCAGGGTTCAGCCCTTGCATGTGTATGGGAGATGTGATGTCGTCATACACTTTAGCTGTGTGCTCTGCTCAGTGAGTGCATAAAATAATCATTCAATAAGCACAAAAGACAGAAAAGTAGATCAGTGGCTGGAGAGATGGCTCAGAGGCTAAGAGTACTGGCTGCTCTTCCAAAGGGCCTGTGTTCAATTTCCCCAAAGAGTCATGTAGAATTGACAGCAGTCAATGATGAATGTGATGCCGAAGATCATTAACACATCACACACATCCAAAGTTGCATTTGGGAGCTTCCGCTCGCAGTGACAGGCTCTGGGATCCTAGTGAGGTCATTCCTGCCGTCAGCTGCAGCTGTAAGTGCTATAAAATCAGAAGACTCTGCCCCTTGTTTCCTTCCCCACCCCTGCTTCCCCCTTTTCTACCTTCCACATTCCACCACCTATCCCTCTCCTTTCCTCTTCTGTCCCCCCCTTTGTCACATTCCTCCTTCTCCCTTTCACTCCCATTTCTTTTCTCTTCCTGTCCTCTGTTTCCATCCTCTCTACACCACTCTCCTTTCTTCTCTCCTCTCCCTTTGTCTCCTCTCTTCTCATTTCTTCTTTCCTCCCTTTCCTCTCTCCCTCCTTTACTCTTCTCTCTTCCCTTCTTTCCCTTCACCCTTTCTCCTTACCTCTCAGCCTCTCCTAAGCCAGTCTCTCTGTGTACCCCAGGCTAGCCCAAAGTTAATAACCTCTTCTCTTGGAGCCAGTCTTTCTGTGTACCCCAAGCTAGCCTCAAGCCACCAATCCTCTTGCTAAGATTTATTTGCTTGCTCCATCCTGCCCGACTCATCCCTCTTTCTCACATATTTCCCAACATCAGTGATTCTCCCTGATGGCTCCATAATCACATACTCAGGCTCTTTGTCCTGAGATTTTGATTCTCATATACTTTCCTCTGAAGGAACTAAGACTCAAGTTCATGGGACATTCCAATTTAGCCAGCTCTAGACTATGGTTCTGTGGGTGCAGACTTGTGAGCCACGGAAGAACAATGAAGAAGATGAAACTGCATACCCCAGCAAGATGTGTGGGACTGTCAGATGTAGTTCACACCCCAAATCTCAGTGTCATTGATATGTCACACTACATTGTAAATGGAGTCTTTAAAAAGGCAGAAAGATGAGAGATTGTGGCAGCCAGCCCCCCTGTGCTTACCTGCTGAACAGTCCCTCTCTCCTGTGGCTAACACTTCAGTTCCCCAAAGTCAGCATCACAAATAGCCCTCTACAATTCCTGTGCAACCTCATTTAACTAGAACCATGACCTTCCTAACCAGACCACACACACACAGAGCCCTACTCTGAGAGAACGGCTTACCCCTTCTTACCCCTCTTCTATGGGTCATCTCTCAGACTTATTCTGAAATAACCCTGTCTCTGCCATGCGGGCTTTCTCATTTTTCTTTTCTTCTTTGACTGCTTCCAGTTTTAATTTTGCTGAAAATTTACCTGTATTATTTACTTAAGCTAGCCACTGTGACAAGAAGCCTACCAAGAGCCTCTCAAGAAGCATTTATTTTGGCTCACCTTTGGAGGGTATAGTCCACCATGGCCTGGAAGTCAGGAGAGCAGGAGCATGAGGCAGCGGGTCACAGCATATCCATGGTCAGGAAACAGACCAAGACAATTAAACGCTCCACCTACTTTCTCTTTTGTATGAGTTGGGGACTCCTGCCCATGGGATTTATTGCCTGTATTTAAGGCAAGATCTAGACAATTCCTAACAGGCATGCAGAGAGGCTAACCTAATCTACATAATTCTTCATAGGTATGCTTTCAGGTTTTTTCCATGACAATACCAAAACTTATCAAATTGACAGTCAAGATTAACAACATCATGATTGCCTTCCTCTAAAACTACCTTCCATTCTGCAATGTTCAGTGTGGCTGCTTCCCTAGAATGGCAAGCATTCTTTCTTTGTAGTGCCCTGTGTTCTCTGGTATATGTCTGGTAACATACACTCTCAACTAGAAAATGCTGAGCTCTGTAATCTCAGAAACCATCCTTCTCATCTGTGTTTAGAGCTGGATACATATCTCACAGCTTCAGATGTGTGGTTCCCACCCTCAGAATCTTACATGCAAAATAGCACTGGCATTGCCCATGCCTACACAGTGAAATGAGGCATTGAGAAATTCTTTCAATTAGTGTCTAATTAGCTCTGAGCTGCTGACAGATAAAACGGTGTGGATTTTATTGCAGTAGGTATCATAGTTTACAATGCTAATTCTATAGAAGCTGGTGGTTCCATAGAGGAATTGGCAATCTTGACTGAATCCAAATATATTCACAGCCTCACCCCAGATCCCAGCACTTCTTTCTTGATGAATAACCACCTTTGTAGACTGAGTGCTGGAGCTGTATAATGTAGAAGGCTAAGAAAAAGAAGAAAGAAAAGAAGAGAAAGGGGGCAATAATGTTAGCAGCATGACACATAAGACAAAAGGAAGGAAGCCACAGGACTCTGCACAGGTGATTCTGTACCAGAGGCTAGTGAGGAGAAAGACCACAAAACACCATGAAATCGAAACACTGCCTTTGCCTCCTCAGTCTGTGTTTCTGTGAAGTTACTTGGGAGCATGGAACAATCCACATGAGCAATGAATCTATAAGGACTTCAGAGTCTCCTTCATAATTTATCTATTGATGTCCAAACACACAAAGCCATGGTGTCTGGGAACGGGCCCTTTGGAGTTAATTGGGTTAAAATGATGCCTTGATGATGGGCTTAGTATCTTTGCAAGAAGAAAGGAAGGTTGCTGGCTTGCTTTCTCTCTGAGACATGTGAGGGCAAAGAGGAAAAAAAAACAACAAGCCAAACCATAACAAAATAAACCAAACAACAGCAACAATGGCAACAACAACAAACTAGCCCTCTTCAAGCCAAGGACAGTGCCCTTACCAAAGACTCAACCATGCTATTCATCCCTGCACCTGACTTCCATTCCTGAGGCAGCTGAGAATAGAACATTGTGGCTTAAGGTGTCCCATCTATGGCATTTTGGTGAAGCAAAGATTTAAAGAATGAACAAGAAAAAATAGAAAAGAAGGTAAGGCTTATAACATAAGTTGTAGAATTCTACATTAAGTAGACTGCATTACATCATTCATATACAATGTAGGAGCAGAGCCCAGAGAAACCACTAAAACATAACTCACCAAATAAGTATAATTATAAGTCAAAAAGACAGTTACATGACTCTGTAGGCTTTTGCCTATTGGTGCATATTGCCACATCCCATCCTAGCACCAGATACAAACACACACACTCACAAATACACATGTATGTACTCATACACACACATGAACACACACACTCACATACAAACACAAATACACATAAACAAACACATGCACACACAGGGAGACACCCACAAGAAATTATCAATATGAAATGACAAAAACTGTTCAAATAATTTTGGCAAGGAAAGCAGAAGCAAAATTTAAAACATCCTAAAGAGGAAAATATCAACAAAATTAAACATATAAGATTAACAAATATGCTAAATGAAAATAAACTGACTATGCTAACTTTAAAAAAGAGATCTTTATGGGATCCCAAGGCAGTCTCTCTGAGTCAGGAACTGGTTGCATAGCTAAAAGAAAGTCATTGTTCATATACTCTAATAGACAGTCAGAAGCAGAAAACGCAACATTTCAACAGTGATGACTTCAAGCAGGATTCTCCATTAATATCAGATAAAGAATACTTTTATGACAGAGTTACCAGATGAAGAAAGGAATGACACACACTGATTAAAGTATTTGTCCACCCAGACACCAAAAGAGACAACGCACATTGATAAAAGTATTAATCCACCCAGATGCAGTGATCCATTGCAGATGTACCCAAGCAACAAAATGGTCCAACTCCCAGGACAAAAGTAGAAATGAAGGGAGAAATAGATAAATCCACAATTATGCTGAAAACTTTCCTGGTCTTTCTCAACAGCTGATAGAACAACTAGACAGGAAGTCAATAAGGATACAGAATCGCCCAACAACAGCATCCATCAGCAGGTTCCAGTCAATATTTGCCAAATGCTTCATGCAACAGCAGCAGAGTTCATGTTCTGCTCAAGACCCCAAGAAACATGAACAAAAGAGGCCAGAGACCAGGCCATAAAATAAACCGTGGCAACTTCAGACAAATTGAAATAACTACAATCCACTCCAACTTGAATTTATCAGCAGAAATAGCCCCAGCACTTTCAAATGTGTGCCAACTAAACAAAAGGTGAAGAGAACCTAGGAGTCCAAAAATTACCTTAAGTAAATTAAAACTTACATTGAACAGAATGAAATGGTATCAAAATTTTGTAAGCTATAGCTGAAAATATAGCCAGCAGGAATATGTATAGGATCCAGCATACACTGATTTTATTTACTTACTTACTTACTTACTTACTTACTTACTTACTTATGTGCTTGTGTGTGCATGTCATGTGTCTGTGTTCATAAATGTAGTTGCTTAAAGAGGCCAGAAGAGGGCATCATATACTGTGGAGCAATAGTAGCAGGTAGTTGTGAGCCACCTGATGTGGGTGCTGGGAACTAAATCCAGACCTTCTAGAAGGTCAGAGTCTGCCTTCCTTCCAGACACTAGAGTGACCATCATTTTCTATCTTGTGGTTGCTTTCTCTGTTCTTCTGATACCAACTTCCCTTAGAAACATTTTTGAAACTATAACTACACACAAATGTATTTGTTTTTATAGACTATTTGCACTTTGGCCTACAAGTAACTTCATGGCATAAATAATAACCATAAAAATTTTAAAGTAAGAAATTTTTGGTAAGTAAGAAATTTTTTAGTAAAGTAAGAAAACTCTTAAGTAAGAAAATTTTAAAGTAAGGAACTAGATTTAAACCGGGCGGTGGTGGCGCATGCCTTTAATCCCAGCACTTGGGAGGCAGAGGCAGGTGGATTTCTGAGTTCGAGGCCAGCCTGGTCTACAGAGTGAGTTCTAGGGCAGCCAGGGCTACACAGAGAAACCCTGTCTCGAAAAACCAAAAAAAA
>JADRCC010240229.1:0-12531 GCA_019843855.1 Hylomyscus alleni | reverse complement strand
GCGGCCGTGCGCCTTGCGCCCACAAAGGGCGACGGTCCCGCTGGCCAGGCCTCCGCGGCTTCCCTTTTCCCCGTTCCCTGGCCACTTGGAGACTGTTCTCCGGCTGCGGCCGCGTGAGGGGTGTCACGAAGCGGGAGGGGAGGGGAAGGGGGGGCGCTGTGCTGGTGGGGGGAGAGCTGCGGTGGCCGTGCCTCTCTCCACCCGCGCGCGTCGGCCCCGGCCGCCTGCTCCTCGGCACTCGCGCGTACCGCGAAGGGTCTCTGCTGGCGCGACCCGGGCGAGCTGCAGCCGCTCTCCCGCCTGGCCGCACGCGCCGCCCGGGCCTCCGGGTCCCCTCCCGCCGCCGCCGCCGCCGCCCTCGCTCCCGCCTCCCTCCTCCCGAGCCTCCCGCCCGCGTCGCGGCCAATGGGAGGCCACCGAGCTGCGGAGGTAGCGGGCCGGATCCGCGGCAGCCACCCGCCCCCGCCCTGCCCAGCGTTCGGTTTTCCTTCTGCTGCAGCCCACGGGGGTCGCTGGAGGGGCGGCTGGACTCCGCCGAGCGCCGCCCAGCAGGTGGAGGGCTGCGGGAAATAAAACTACTTTGCAGGAACTTGCTAGTTGGCAGCCCCGGCCTTCTGTTAGGTCCGCCGCGGGGAGTCGGTGGCGACTGAGAATCGGTGGGAGGAAGGGAAGGATATCTCCTTGTTAGCCTAAAGCATGCGTTTCTGTTTTGTCATTCTTTACAGATAGATTATTTTTCCTGGCACTGCCAGACACAGCAAAGTAGCTACACAAGCAGAGCCCATCCTAGCCATTGTTGTCTGAGCATCCTGCCAGCAGGGGATCTCAGGCCAGGCTTCTCTTTGGTGTTCTCACCTCTCCAGCCCCTGTCATTGCGGATGTACTGGAATGACTCAAGTTTTTGTGTTCTTGTTTTGTTTTCTTTGTCGCCCCCCCCCCTCTGGTGGGAATTTGAGAAAGCGTGCAATTTTATTTGAAATCTCTGGATTTGTATTTTTACCGGTTCATGGTGATAGTTCTAGGCAAACATTAACAGGGACTTTGATACTCCCTCCTGCCGCACTCCGCAGCAATTAAAAATAAAATAAACAGAGAAGCATAGTGAAAATTAGATCAGAAAGATAAAATGACTGCTGCAAATTCACACCAGATTAAGGATTTTTGCTTCCTTTGAAACAGGATCTTGGCAGTGTAAAACTTTACAAGTTTGGGTGACAAGCATTTTGTAGAATGTTAGAGTTGGGGAGTTCTTAATTTGTTTCAAGGTAATACATTATACAGCTTTTCTTTCTTCCCGAAACGTTGGTTGTGTAGAGGTATTGGGGGGGTTATTTTGTTTGCTTTAGCGGTAAATAAAACAATCTGTTTTATATAAACATCTCAACACATTTGAGGTTAATTATCTTATTTGCAGTAAATGAACATATTCTGTCACTTCACACTCAGCTTCGGGCAACTGAAATATTAACATTTGAATCCGAGTTTCAAGACACTGATCATTTAAGAATTTGACAATGAAATCAAATGCTAATTTCTTTGACATAACTGATGCAGCTTTTAATAATGTACGTTTGCTAGCTGGGCTTTTAAAATTTTAATATTAATTGGAAGGCTTATTCAATTTTAATTAAAACATAATATTGCAAATAAGTTTTATGACACTGAATTTTTTCATGGTTTTTCTTCTCAAAAACTAAGAAAGGTTATGTTAATTAAATTTCAAAGATGAGATGAAGGGCTTGGGCTAATATAGTAACCAGGGCACTTTGTTCTTTTCCCTTCTTCTAAATGTTATTGCCATAGAACTGCTAATGGCAGTAAAGTTATCTTCACAATAACATGCTTATAAATTTAATTTTCAGGGAGTCTCTCATAACAGAAGACATCAGTCAGGGAAATAACTCTCATCTCCACTCCTAGTGATTCAGCTTCATTGTGGCCATGGGGTTCTACCTGCACGCTCCCCTCAGTAATACTAGTGGTTAATGTCTATTATCATCCTTATTAAAGGTACAAAAGACTTGAATAATATTTCCTTGTGAGTATCATTTGAGTAAAGCTTTAAACATCACAGCTCCCATAAATTATGCTTTTATATGACTCCCAAATCTGCTTTTCAGTAGCTGCCATGTAGGTCTCTTTCTTGGGGCCCAACAGTTTTGTTTTATTTCATTTTTTTCATCACTCAAGTAAGTACTTTAAAATCTAATTTGCATGCTTGTCACATTTTAGTAGTTGTGAATTGGATTGGATTCTTGCCTGACTTTAATTTGATCACCTGATCAGCTAAACCATTTTAGTTGGTCTCTGATTGCAAGAAAGAATAGCCTAGTCTAATATCATGTTGTTGAATATTGAATGCATCTTTATGATGCTAGTAAAGTCATTCTAGTATTGACTGTTATAGGCACACACCCCTTCCTCCATAATACTGTACTTATAATCATCCAACAGGTGCATTTCTTCTTATGAGCCAGTGATGGCCGCATTCTCAGACAGCTATTCCCTTCTTAGAATATTGCCTGTCTAAAGAAAGACTGGCTTTCCCTCCCTTGGTTTATTGAACTCCAAGGATACAAGGGTCTTGCCAGTGACCCAGAGAAACAACCAGGCAGTATTAGTTTTGTTGAGATGGAGGAAGATTACAAAATTTGTATAAATGAAGACTGAGTTTGTACACCAAATCCATGTAACCCTTAACTTCTAACTAATGCTCTATAGCTTATTTTGTACAAGAGGATGTCAAAAATGTATGTGTGCCTAGCATTGCTGACAGACTGAGCACGTATAACCAGTCTTCAGAGGATGTACATATCCGCATGATTCATTTGCAAACACATTCAAAGCACAATCACAACAAATCTTGCTTTGTGTTTTCTCAGACAGGAGAAATGTGCAGATGCATCACGTTTTTGCAAAGGGTCTCACTTTGAAAGCAAATGTCAAACAGTGGTAGTCTAGTCTGCAGCTTCCTGTCCTCCTTACATCCTCTGAGACATGCCTTTGGAACAGAGCTCATTGCAGCCCAACTGAGTTCTTCCCAAATGTTGTATGGAATCTTTTCCTCTCCTCCCAGGCTCCATGGAAAACTAGGTTAACCCTTCTCCCTTACCAAGTATCCTCACATTATACATTCTCTGCACTTAACTTAGTCTGCATTGAAGCTAGTGTTTCCTAGGGAGTATTCCATCCATGGAGTCACGGAAACTTTAGACCTGGTTTGTGCAGCCCCTCATTTTATAGATGGGTGCGCATCCACAGTGCAGGAGACTGCCTAGTCAAAGTGCAGAGTTCAGAATGGCAGCCATAATATTATCTTACTACCACTTTTAACCTCTGTTCTGCCTTTTTCTGGGGAGCCCCTGTAGAAAGTACCACTATATGAGACAATTATTCTGTTTTTCAAAATTCGTGGGAGCTTTGGAATCAAACTCTGCATCTCATCCCTTGCTCCCATCTCAGCTCTCTGGCATGATCACCTTGCCTTATTTAATGTAGTTCTCGAATCTGAAGATCCATCTCTTCAACACAACCTGACCGCCAAGCACATACCAGAGGCTCAGAGGAGTAGTGGTGAGTTCCTATAACAGAGCAGAGACATGACTTTTAAAAATACCAAGCATTCTTGTTAAAGTATATTATTTACCCCCTTTTTCAGTATTAGAAAGTGAAATTCAATTATCCACATGGAAAATATAGTGAAGTAATTTGAAGTACACATGCTCAAGTGAGTTATGGAAATTTGGTAAGCAGTTCAGCAGAGCACAGTATCTTACAGGCAACCCCTGGATTATAGTGAAGTTGACCAAAAAGGAATCTCATTCAGGAAAGTAAAAGGCACAAGGCACAGAAGGACAGGATTTTAGCTCAAGTGCACCTGAAGTTGATTATGTTTCCTAAGAGCCCAATGGCCCTTTTATTTCATGTCTCTAACATAAGAATTCCAGTATTGCTTAAGAAATACATGAAAACAGAAGATCACAGTTGGGCTTCGGCATTTAATCTACATATCTTAAATGCGATGACTTCCAAAGAGATTCCTGAGAACAGTTACTCGGGGATCTCAGGGGACACTCGTCCCCTTTCCCCAGTTCTGTCTACACTGCTTTTCTAGTTTGTGTTTCTTTTCAAGATTTAGAAAGAAAGCTAAGACTGGAGAGATGGCTCAGTTGGCAAAGAAAGCATGTGCCTCAAAATCATAGGGACTAAGGAAAAACCCCTAGATTCCATATCAGCTGCTAGGAACCTGCATGCCTAGGAATATGTATGAGCTGTGATGAGATAGGAGACTGAAACAGGGATGTGCTGGCCAAGTACCAGTCTATTTGTCCAAACTGCCCTGTCATCTTCAGTTATCTGTGCCCACTTGCAAAAGAACACCACAACTGGACTTACTATTAACTTTCCTCCACCAAAAAAGGAGCAGGGTGAATCAGAGAATCCTTGCTCCGATTATGTAGTTACATCCCCCAACAACACTTTCCTTTGTGTATGTGGTTTCCAGGAAGGACTAGTGTCTAATCTGAGAAGGACAAGGCAGAGGACACCATTTACATGGCCATCTATGTGGCCATCTGTGCACCCATGAGGGACTCCTCATTCACCCAAGGGTGTTGACTTTTCAGGGTGGTTGTTTTAAAGCTCTTGACCATACCCACTGTCAGTAGGCCTAATACACTCACTGGTTCTCCAGAATGAACTTTGCCATTGGTACCTTAGGAGGAAGGCTATACAGTGTTAATGTCTCCCTCCGAGGAAGGACTTTTAGCAACACCTTATTATAAACAAAAAGTGGAAGGGTGAGACTGACCTCTGACGTCTTCGTGCACCTTACAGTACTTCACTGGCCACATGTACACCCCCATATAACTGTACCCACACACAATAACTTTAGTTTGTCCTAGCCTTATTGAACAACAAAATCTGTAATATAAGAAGCGAGGCTGAGTAAATATAGACCAAGAGAAAATTGAAACTTTGGTGACTATATAAACATGCAGGAACACAAGTCTGGCCATATCAAAATATTCTCTCTATGTATTTATTGATTTATCGTTTGAAAGCTTAATTCATTTTAAAATTATTGCATGAGTTGGTAACAGGGTCAGCACTAACACTTGATTTACTTAGGCTATTTTTCTCTGAACCATTACTTAATTAGTTAATTAATTAATTTTTAGTACCAGTTCTTGCCTATGTACCATCAAGGACAAATTGCAAACATAATCCATAGATTCTATTTAATAAAATAGGACTCCTGCGATACCCAAAATACTCTACCTCTGTATCTTAAGCATGGGTATTTATTTATGGGGTCACACAAGCACTCAGATTACTTAGCAGCCAGAAAATCCATTTCTCATGATAGATAGGACAGGAGGAAATCATTCTGAACTCTTGGTAAGGGTTAGTGGTGCCAAACTTTTACCCTTGTGTCTTTTTAAAGACAAAGGTCTGCCTTCAAGAAAGTTCTGCAATACAACTGTTATTGTGTAGAGAGTAGTAAAACATATTTAGTGTCTGAGCACTCATTGTGCCCTTTCTTCCTGTGAAGATTGACGTAGTTGGTTAAAGTATTGGTGTGGGCTCTGGAGGCCAGAACTGTCTTCCCAAAGCTATGGATAGAAGAATAATCTTAAGCATTCCATTTAATTTCTATGCATTTTCTTATCTGACTTAAGGAAACAATGCTACCTTCCCTCAGGGAATACTGAGCACAGTAAGAAAATGTCAGTGAAACCCCATTAGTTCTTTAGAGGGAGGGGCTAGATAAGGCTGTGGTATTCTTTGAGGTTGAGAATTTAACTGTAAGAGGAGTAATTCTCTCACATCTAAATTTAAGTCACACTTTAATGATAGGTTATCATCAAGCCAAGGAGTGCTTGTTAAATCATTCCCTTATCCACAAATGTTTAAAATAACATATTTGCCTTTCCAACTATAAAAGCAGCATTCAGTGATAGTTGAGAAAATCCATCATTAATTGTACTATAATAATCCACATATTATGTTTCTTCTTCCTTATATTGTAGTTCAACCTGGGTAGGGATGGTGGTATTATTATTATTATTATTATTATTATTATTATTATTATTATTATAACTGTAGTAGAAAAAGGGAGCTGGTGAAATGGTTCACTAGGTAAAGTGCTTGCTATATAAGCAAGAAGACCTGAGATTGAGTCTCCAGCACCCAGGTAGACACCAGGCTTGGTGACTCACACCTGTAGCTCCAGTACCAGGGAACAGGAAACAGACAGATCTTAACAGAAGGTGAGTAGCTGGCCAGCCTATCTAGTCCAAATCAGGGAGCTTCAGGTCTCAAAAAATAAGGTCGGAGGAGATATTGGAGAAGGACACGTAGGACATGAAAGAGACCAAAGTGTGGGAGGAGTGCACATGCGACAGGGTCGGGGTAGAGAAAGAGGACAAGAGAACCAGAAAATACACTTGGGAAAAGTCATAATGATATTTAACATGTTGTGTGCTGGCTTGGAAAAAAAAAAAAGGTGAAGAAGGCACTACAGTGTCAATGTCTGTTCTCCATCTACATGGCCTAGCAGGGTCTCTGCCTCTCTCTGGCCTTGTCATTCTCTGGCTCTACCTCTCTCAACAATACCCACCCCCATCACAGACTGCAGGATGTTTACATGTGATCCATTCTTTATATAGAAGCTCCTAGTGTTGAGTCATTATCACAGAGAAGATCATCTTTCTGGGAGTTCTTTTCTTTCTTTCTTTCTTTTTTTTTCTAACCCCATAAACATGTTTGCAAGAAATGGGAATATTCTCACTTTTAAACTTACTTTGACAGTCAATAATAAACATTTGCATTGAAAGTAAATTTATTAAAAGCGGATGAAAAATGCAGATGAAATATAAATCTTCCTAGAAAAGCCTGAGAACAGGCAGGGACTCAGCTTATAGAAGGGGCTTTTGGAGAGTCAGGCCGTGCATGTCATTCATCAATGAACAGAACGGAGGGGCAGAGTCAAGGACACAGGGGTACAACTGCCCAACAAGGACACAAAGTCTTTGAGTGTGCTCTCCAAAGCAGAAGGGGCTCATGACACCCATGGTCAAACCTCAGGATGCTGGCAAACTCCTTATCTTTGTGAGTGAGTGCTCAGAAAATATTTGCCCCGTTTTCAGAGTGAGTCACAAAGGAAAATAGGACAGGGAATTTGGACGACAGTATGGGGCTGCCTCTTACAGCTGATAAAAGGGCCATAGTACAGGGCCGCTGAGAGGCAATCTGGGGTATTTCGCTCTGTCCCTTCCCAGAATTTGCACACGGCTTGATAAGAGCAAGCCTGAACAGAAAGGAAGTTGCTCACAAGATGCCTGCAGCTCCGCATGTAGTATGCTATTCTCTGACCCAGCAGGATGACATCAGCCCATTGTAGATCCCCATCCATTCTGGCTCCCAGTCTACCCCCGAACACCCATAATTCTAAGGTTGTTTTGTCACTTTAGTGGACACAGGGATATGCATTGGTTGAAGCAGATGGAGGTTGGCTTCTCAATAGTTCTCTTTCTATTTCTCTTTCTAGTTCTTTTGGGGGTCCCTTTTTCTTCTCTTTAGAAATTTCTTGATATTTGATGCTCAATTTTATTATCTCGCAGCCCCACCTCTTGCCTTCTCTTTTAAAATACTTTTCTGGAGATTCCTTCCACTCTGTCTTCCAGGCTTTTTATTGGAGATATGTGAATGGTTCCTTATTACCAAGAATATTTGGTGGCTTACTCGTGATTCCCTTAGTAGACATTGCTCGTGCACTAATGTAGGAGCTTCTGGAGTACTGAAAAGCGGTGTGGTTTATTTTGTTTCTCTGCCTTCTGCTTTACCTTAGTGTCGTCTATTGTCCTTCCCTCACACTGTCTATAGTATTTTATGTTCAAGGCCTTCTTGGGGCAGGGGAGATGGCTCAGCAATTCAGAGCAGTGAATGCTCTCCCGAGGAGCCATGCTCAATTCCTAGCACCCATAGGGCGATGGATATCGATCTGTAACTTCAGTTCCATGGTATCTGATGCCCTCTTCTGACCTATGTGGCTACCAGACACGCACATGATGAACAGACATGCTCACAGGTAAACACTCTGATACATAAAATAAAAGCGAATAAATCTTTAAAATCAAAGACTTTGTTGGTGAGGGCTAGACAGGATTCCATGTCGTGTGGCAGTTTTCTAAGCTGCCATCTGCCTTGGTTTATTGGAATCACAAGTCCAGGGCCTACAACTCAAGCTTTCTCAAGTTACCTGCTCCCAACCTTTTCTTGCCATCTCACATTCTCCTGATGAAGCTATCAGTCTGTACCTCATGCTCCCTGGCTCTCTGAACCTGGGGCTAGCTCTGCACTGCAAAGTACAGAAGGAGGAGGTTCTCAGGTTAGGCTCAAGCCGTACTAACCTCTGTTAAGGGCTTGGCTTTGCTTACCTTTGTCAAGGTGAATTATCCCACAACCACAGAAAGAGGCTCCCTCTGCAAAGTTCTGGAGGCTCCGTGTGGCCACTGACATTTTTTCCTGTGTGAGGATTGTTACCACCCGTATCCATGGATGAGACACACATCAGCCTTACCAGAGGCACTTCTTGGAAGTAGAATCATGATGTTTTTTTTTTTTTTTTTTTTTTTTTTTTTTTTTTTTTTTTTTTTTTTTATAGTGCAGGTGTCTCATCAGAACACAGCCCTCCACAAAATAAGCTAATGAAAGGCAACCCTATTTTTTTCATTAATAAAACAAATGTCATCACCACAGATTCTCTTTCCCCAAAAATCACTGTTTCAGTCTCTACAAGTTTTATCTTTTGAAAAAGATTTCTAAATGCCTTTTCTTAAACATACCATAATAGATATGAAACCATTTTTGAAATATTACTATGTTGAAGCAATCCAAGGAGGTATATTCACCTTTATGTGTTCCACTTGAGTTTCTTCTAACTAAATCAGCCCTGAATAAAATACTTGTCTGCATAACATGAAGAGATTTATGTTTCCAGAAGACAGTAAGAAATGAAAACTTAGAATATTAGTAGTCTACACCTGAAATCTGTAGTATAAGGGAAAGAAATATGTAATAACTAAAGTATTGGTTGTGATGATTTTCAGATCTCTGTTTTTACTTTATATTGTGTATGCCCTAGGAGTCATTTTTGGTGAGCGCTAGTGTGTGTCTCATTCAGGGCATCCTATTTGTGTCTAACCCAGAGGAGACAATGGCAGACCAAGAACAGAATCTATCAGTCCAATGCGTTTATTGGGATTCCTTACAGGATGATCTCGAGCTAGAGCTAGTTTGTAAGAGCCAGATGATTTGGGACGCTGCATCTCAGTAACTCCCCCAGGGGCAATGTGTGCTTTTGAGCACATGAAGCCCAAGAAGAAGGAAGACCAAAGTGTGGGTGCTTGGGTCCTTCTTAGAAAGGAGAACAAAATACTCATGGGAGCAAACAGGGAGACAAAGTGAAAAGCAGAGACTGAAGGAAAGGCCATCCAGAGACTGTCCCACCTGGGGGTTCATCCCAGATACACTCACCAAACTCCAACACTATTGTGGCTGCTAAGAAATGCTTGCTAAAAGGAACCTGATATAGCTGTCTCCTGACAGTGCCTTACAAATACAGAGTTGGATGATCGCAGTGCACTGAGTGCGGGGTTCCCAATGGAGGACTTGGAGAAAGAACTGAAGGAGCTGAAAGGGGTTTGCAACCCCATAGGAAGAACAACCAACCAGACCCCCCCAGAGCTCCCAGGGACTAAGCTACCAACCAAGAAGTACACATGGCTCCATCTGCATATATAGCAGAGGATGGTCTTGTCAGACATCAATGGGAGGAGAGGTCTTTGGTTCTATGAAGGTTTGATGCCCCAGTGTAGGGGAATGGAGGGCAGGGAGACAGAAGTGAGTGGGTAAGTGGAGAAACATTCTCATAGAAGCAAGGGGGGGGATGGGATAGGGGATTTCCAGGAGGTGGGAAAACCCAGTAAGGTGATAACACTTGAAATGTAAATAAATTTAAAAAAATAAATTAAAAAAAAAAAAAAAACAGTCCCAGGTTACCTGTGGGATGACCCTGCCTCCCCGCCCAACCCCCCCACGCTCGTCCCCAAGGAGCATCATTGGAATTGCTTGTATAACTTGCGGGTAGCTCTTCTCCTAAAGATTTACCTGTTCTTGAAGAGTTGTCCTTTGTTCATAGGAGAGCAAGAAAGGGTCTCATAAGACTTGTAAGAACATGAGACCAGTAAGTATCTCTCCTCTATAGGGAGTGTTTCAGTTGAGAAGAAACTACAACACAATGGGAGTTTATATGAAAACATATGGATCTGTAGGTGTTTTTACTGTAGGATGTCGAAATATCTCGCATCCTTGCTAACATTCTTGTTATTAAAAGTCACAAATAATTAATTGTTCTTCATTCTAACTTACTATAGACCTTCTATTATTCAAAGCCTTATGAATTTGAGTTTTATCATCTTCCTAGCTTCATGCATGGTATCTCCTGACCTAATAGGTTAAGTTGTTGGTACTCTGCTATTCAGATCAATTTTGTAGACATATATGAATTAGCCAACATTTCTAGACATTAATTCCAAACAGTTTTAAGGCATGTTTCATGGACATCCTATTTTGTCTACAGTGGTAATTTGACTACTTTTAAGTAGTTTACAGGAGAGAAAAGGCAATTTTAAAAATTGCTTTCTGTTTTGTTTCCTCTTTTGTTTGTTTGTTTGGTTTTTCTAGGCAGAGTTTCTCCGTGTAGTTCTGGTTGTCCTGGAACTTGCTCTGGAGACCAGGATAGTCTCGAACTCCCATAGATCTGCCTGTGCGTGTGCCACCACAGCTGACTAAGATACATGTTTTAACGAAGAGATTCTTCTTGGCTTTTCTGTCTGTTTAGGGGTTTGGCTTTTTTTGTTTTCTAAAAGTGAGTTGCCAAACTATAATACTTAGCAGAGATTGAGAACGAACTGTGAGACCAATATCACACTTTGTTTCTTTTACTTTTAGCTGGAGGACAGGCATGCCTGGGAGCAGCTGCTGGGATTATGGGGAAGGAAGCATAGTACCACCTACAGAATAAGAGCAGAGACACCCGATGGCTTCAGTAGGAGTTATAAACTTGATGCGCCTCATAGTAGTGAAGAAATCGGGTTCTGATAGTTTCTGCTTAGAAGCAAAAGCATCCTCAGACTGAGCAAGGAAGAAACCTTTCAGGTTGGTCAGAGGAACCTAAGAAACCTAACCTAAAGCTCAAGCTAAAATCTTAAAGGTAGTCTCCCGTAGAACATGCTATGTTTGTTTTACTGTCAACCCAGTGACCTGCACATTGCAAACCTGCCAGCACCCTGAGATTTGCAGCTTAGACTCCAGACAGCATCTGCTGTCATCAATACACCAGAACTGGATTATCAACACAGAAGAAGTAATATATTTCCTTTTCCACCCCCTTTCAAGGGGAACATTTAATTAATAATCTCCATTGTTAATTGAAAAACAAGGGTACCCTAAATGTTTAAATAACAAATAGCACAGTTACTAATTTCTCATGTTTTAAATTCCTAACTCTGTGGTGCCAGTGACCCAGCCTAAGGTCCTGCACATGCTAGACAAGCACTCTACCATTGGGTCACATCCAAACCTAGTTCAGCCTTTTGTATTGATACAAGATTGCACTGAGTTGCACTGAGTTGCCCAGGCTGGCCTAGAACTCCCACCACAGAACAGACTGATTTTGAAATTGTAATCCTCCTGGTTCCATCACTGAGACTGCACGCACCAATACCACCAGGCCCTGCCAAATTCTTAACTGTGCTTTCAAAATTTTGAGCATGAAAATGACAGGTTATATCTAGTTACTATTTTTCATCTTTTATTTTCTTTTTGAAATACCAGGATTTGGCATCATTCTGCACTGATACATATTTCCCTGTCTCTTTTAACCAGAGCTGAGAGAATATTCATGCTCTCTGATGGAAGCAAAAATGAAATTTCTGTATTTATGCTGAGTCATAGTACAGTACTTTAAAAACAAGCAAGAAAAATGTATGGGAGTGCATGGGAGGAAGGAACACAGAGATAATTCTATGCACTGATGACTTCCCTGAGAAAGCTTTGCTTCTAAGCCTCCTCTAACCCCTAGGGGAGGGGTGGAGAGCTGCTCTTTGAAGTAGCCATTAGGAGGTGCTCAAAGTTTGGGACAAACCCTTCAAGACATCCCAGCTCCTTGTGGTCTAGTTTTTATGTCCTGTAAGGGTTTATTTTTAATTTTAGAAATTTCATTTCGCTTGAGTTTTCCACTTATAAAAAATTGAGAAGCTGACAGCTCTGGAAACCGAAGCTATCCAATTAGTCCAAAAAACACCTAAATGTTTCTGTGGCATCTATCATCACAGAATACCAAAAGGCCCTCTGAAAAACAGATCAGCTTAAGAAAAAAACATGTATTTAGGAAAGAAAAGCTTCTTGGTTATTCTCTGCCAGAGAGAGAGAGAGAGAGAGAGAGAGAGAGAGAGAGAGAGAGAG
>JADRCC010240226.1:0-25518 GCA_019843855.1 Hylomyscus alleni | reverse complement strand
AAAAAAAAAAAGAAAAAATAAATAAAATTAAAAAGCAAAACAAAACAAAACTCTGTTCCTTCTCCCCTCTCCTGCTCACCAACCCACCCTCTCCCACTTCCTGGCCCTGGCATTCCCCTACACAGGGGCATAGAACTTTTACGGGGCCAAGGGCCTCTTCTGCCCCTGATGACTGACTAGGCCATCCTATGCTATACATATGCTGCTGGAGCCTTGAGTCCCACCATATGTATACTCTTTGGTTGGTGGTTTAGTCCCTGGGAGCTCTGAGGGTACTAGCTAGTTCATATTGTTGTTCATCCTAAGAGGCTGCAAACCCTTCAGCTCCTTGGGTCCTTTCTCTAGCTCCTTCATTGGGGACCCTGTGCTCAGTTCAATGGATAGCAGTGAGCCTCTACTTCTGTATTAGTCAGGTACTGTCAGAGCCTCTCTGGAGACAACTATATCAGGCTCCTGTCAGCCAGCACTTGCTGGCATCCACAATAGTGTCTGGATTTAATGATGGAATATGGGAAGGATTGCAAGGTGGAACAGTCTCTGGATTGTCCCTCCTTCAGTCTCTGCTCCATAGTTTGTCTCTGCAACTTCTTCCATGGGTATTTTGTTCTCCCTATTAAGAAGGGATGAAGTATCCACACTTTGTTCTCCCTTGTTCTTGAGTTTCTCATGGTTTGTGGATTGTACTTTGTGATCCATTCATTTCCCTAAGAATTTCATAAATTCATTGTTTTTAATAGCTGAGTAGTACTCCATTGTGTAGATGTACCACATTTTCTGTATCCATTCCTTTGTTGAGGGACATCTGGGCTGTTTCCAGTTTCTGGCTATTATAAACAAGGCTGCTATGAATGTAGTGGAGCATGTGTCCTTACTACATGTTGGAGAATCTCCTGGGTATATGCCCAGGAGTGGTATAGCTTGGTGCTCTGGTAGTACTATGTCCAATTTCCAGAGGAATCGCCAAACTGATTTTCAGAGTGGTTGTACCAGCTTGCAATCCCACTAGAAATGAATGAGTGATCCTCTTTCTCTACAACGTCTCCAGCATCTGCTGTCACCTGAGTTTTTTATCCTAGCCATTGTGACTGGTGTGAGGCAGAATCTCAGAGTTGTTTTAATTTGTATTTCCCTGATGACTAAGGATGTTGAGCATTTCTTTAGGTGCTTCTCAGCCATTTGGTATTTGTCAGTTGAAAATTCATTGTTTAGCTCTGTACCTCATTTTTTAAATAGGGTTACTTGGTTCTCTGGAGTCAAACATCTTGAATTCTTTGTATAAAAATATAACAAGAGTCCCTTCAAATAAATTTTGAAATATGGCTTTTAATGTCATAAATCCTTGTTTTTCCCCAGTATTCATGTTATAAATATTTTCTTCATTTTCATTTGTATGTGTGTGATATGAATGCCTATATGTTTGGGTATCTTCCACAACCACTCTCCACCTTATTCACTGAGGAAGAGGTCCTCAGACTAATACAACTGTTCTGGCTAGACAGTTTGCTCCAGGAATCCCCCGACATTGCCTTGCAATTGAAGGAATTATGCATTTTCTTAATTAATGATTAATAGGAGAGGGTACAGCCCCCACTGGGCAGTATTAACCCTAGGTAGCTGCTCTGCGTGCTATGACAATATGGCACATTCCTCATGGCTTCTGATTCAGTTCTGCCTCCTAATTCCTGTTGTAAATTCCTGCCCCATTTTTTTCCACAATAGACTATTACCTAAGAGTGAAATAAGAAATAAACCCTATCCTCCCCAACATGCTTCTGATCATGGCATTATACTACCCAATAAGAACCAAGAAACATTACCTAAGAAACAGTAACAATAGCTATACTAACAAATATATAGTAAGAACTCAGAAAGCAGCAAGATCATAAACTAGACAGAAGTCACTACTAGGCACACATTCCACTCCAAACCACTAGCTTTAACATATTTTAGAACCTACATAAAATAGACATAAGAGTGATATCTTTTCCTAGGCAGGAGCCTAAAAAGTTTTTGGCTTTGCAAGGATATACAGAAACATACTTAAAACAAGTGAAGTTCCACAGTGTCTAAGATGACCTAAAGAAGAGTATAAAGTAAATTATGTACATAAAAGAGGGGAGTTGGAAAAAGTTTTAGGAAATGGAATTGTCACACACATGGTATAAATGCCACAAACAACAGTCTGTGATAATCAGATGTAGTGAGGCTAAACTTTGTCCTTCCACTTTTTCCCTGTACATTTTCTGGTGTGCCCCAGACCCTAGATTCCTTCACTACATGGAATCAGTTAAACAAAGGATATTTCTGCAACTAGATTTATAATTTTATATAATTTATTAAGGCATCAAAAATTTAACTCACATAACAAACTAGGTATTTGAGTAAAATAGAATTTATTTAACTGTTTTATACTTCATCCACAGTTGCACACATGCTACAACCTACTTCTCAGAAAAGGGATAACTTAAATGTCCTATGACATTCACATTTATAATAATTTAAATTGTGTATTAATAACAGGATGTCAGATTTCCTACGATGAGTTCATTTTCTAGTTTAACACTTTTCTTCCATTGCCTCTTGAGGCAAGTTCCAGGAGTAAGAAATGAAAAACAGAGAATCCATGGTTTACTTGTGCATTGAAAAGACAATTTATTTATTTATTTATTTATTTATTTATTTCTGAAGAGCAGACTTGGCTCTTTTTACCATATTCTTTGATGTTTAATGTGACTTATAGAAGTTCTCTGAACTCAAAATTGTTACATCTATCTCACTAATTTACCATTTTGCTAAGCTATTTAATTGGTGTCATAAACTCAATTTTCAAAAGCAAAAATCAAGTTTTATTTCACTTAAATTTCTCCACTAGTGGAATTGTTCATCACCTTCCAGTTTCTCAAACCAAAACTCTATTATTTACCCTCCCCCACTTCCCATATGAGGCAATTTAAAACAAAAATCTTATGAATTATTCTAATCCTGACAGCCTTTCCTCTTTGCTCTGTTTTTCTGAAATAACTGATTTCAGTTACTCCTGTCCATAAGTGACTTTATCTCTTTTTCCTTTTATTTTTCTTCCTCCCTTCTTTCCTTCCTTCCTTCCTTTTTTCCTTCTTTTCCTTTTCTCTTTCTTTTTCTCCTTTTCTTTCTTTCTTTCTTTCTTTCTTCCTTTCTTTCTTTCTTTCTTTTGTTCATTCATTTTTTCTTTCTTTCTTTTGAGAGAGTCTCACATTGGTCAAGCTGGTTTCAAACTCATTATGTAGTTGAAGCTCATCTTGAAACCCTGAAATTCCCTAATTTACCTACAGCATTCTGAGATGGGTACCACCTGTCCAACTTGGTATGTCATCTCTTTTGTAGACTTTATATACTAAGATTTTGTGTCTTGTCAAATTTCACTCATCAGCAAGACTCATTTAAATTTTTAATCCAATTAGAAACTTTTAGAAGCTGTTATTGCTACTGAATGAACAGTTGCCTTGTAATATAAAAGCCAAGGTTACCTTTATCTAGAGCTCATGGGAGAATCAGTTTCTAAATATCACATATCTGTCTCATGCTGTCCTTTTTCTTGTCTGAACCATAGTAACATCTATTCTGTTTTCCAAGAAAAACAGGCTCTTATGAGTCTTAGAACTTTTGCAATTCTGTGTTCATGTGTCACTCCTGGTCCCTTTATCAACTTTCCTGGAGACAGGAAACATATTTGTTTTGTTCTCAACATACCTTTAGATGTAGTATTTACTGAATAGGATAGATTGTCAAATTAATATTAATATATGATATAGTTTGATTTACAGTTAATTTTGTTTAAAATGTTTTTTTAACTGATATATTTCTAATCAATGAGATGGTTGGTTTTAATAAATTAAAACTACTGCTGAGATATGGCTTCTGGTAGATTGTTTAGACTCTCTGATGGTCCTATATCCATGGCCATATGGATTGGATTTAGTGATATATATCATATTTACCCTATACACATATGTATGCATATAACTGCTTATTTGACATTTTCTGACTTTTTAATGGCTATCTCAAATAGTCTAAACTAAAACTGAATGTGAAGTTATAAAGGATTCATGGTGGAAGGGATTATATTTTGACAGGAGCTAAAGATTGTACCAGGCAATGGATATGATCAAAATCCATCATAAACAAGTATGAAATTCTCAAAGTCTAAATCAAACAAGACAAATATACTACAGATTATCTTATACCTGTAGTTACCTCCATTAAAATTTTTGTATGCTGTAATAGAGCTCTTCAAAAAATGCTATGCCACAATTCATGTTTTGCTAATTCAATAGAAATAGTAGTGGGTTTGAGATCCCATCTCCCATTGCCATGATAGTAACATTTTAAAGCCTTCATTGAGCATGATTTTCTTACAAATTCATAAGGTGGAGATAATCTACATTCACTTTGAAATATATAACTTCTATACATAAACCAGTACTTTCTCTGGACTGTAATTTTTCTGTAATCATGCCAAAATATATTACTTCTGAGCAAAGCACTGAACAAACAGGTTTTGCATATTCTGTCCATATTTTGCTGCTATGGCACAAATGATGTATTGCTTGAGATGAAGGCTATTCAAAATGTTTGCTTATTTTGAGGCCTGGAAAGAGCTAGTGGAATTTAATTTGTTTTCTGAGAAGTTTATTTGTTTAAATATCTTGTTTTCACTCCTAAAAACTTGAAATTTTGTTTTAAAACTAACTCCACCCTACTTGGTATCATTGTAACTATTATGAATATCAGCAGATATTACTCAAAACTCAACCTGAAGGGTTGAAGACTCTTAAATATATGAATGCCCTCAAATTTATGCACTGAAAGAGAATTCAAGAAAGTCTGTCTCCCAAGAAGCTTTCTTAGGAAACAATCTTATGTTAAGTAGTGAGGGAATGTCTCTTCTGTTCGCATATTCATTTGGAAAAAGAAAAAACCCAGGATAGTGAAAACTATTCTCAACAATAAAAGAACATCTGGAGGACTCAGCATTCCTGACCTCAAGCTATACTACAGAGCAATAATGATAAAAACTGTATGGTATTGGTACAGTGACAGGCGGGTAGATCAATGGAACAGAATTGAAACCCCAGAAATAAACCCACACACCTATGGGCACTTGACTTTTGACAAAGGAGCTAAAACATTGCAGTGGAATAAAGACTGCATTTTCAACAAATGGTGCTGGTTCAACTGGTGGTCAACATGTAGAAGAACACAAATTGATCCATTCTTATCTCCTTGTATAAATCTCAAGTCCAAGTGGATCAAGTACCTCCACATAAAACCAGATATGCTGAAACTAACATAAAAGAAAGTGTGGAAGAACCCTGAGCACATGGGCACAGGAGAAAATTTCCTGAACAGAACACCAATGACTTATGCTTTAAGATCAAGAATTGACAAATTGGACTTCATGAAATTGCAAATCTTTTGTAAGGCAAAGGACACTGTCAATAGGACAAAATGGCAACCAACAGATTGGGAAAAGATCCTTACCAAGCCTATATCTGATAGAGGGCTAATATCCAATATACACAAAGAACTCAAGAAGTTAGACTCCAGAGAACCATATAACTCTGTTTAAAAAAACAACAACAACAACAAATGGGGAACAGAGGTAAACAGAATTCTCAATTGAGGAAACTTCAATAGCCAAGAAGCACCTGAAAAAATGTTCAACATCCTTAGTCATCAGGAAAATGCAAATCAAAACAACCCAGAGATTCTATCTCACACAAGTCAGACTGGCTAAGATCCAAAACTCATGTGACAGCAGATGATGGCGAGGACATGGAGAAAGAGGAACACTCCTCTATTGGTGGTGGGATTACAAGCTGGTAGTCTGGAAATCAGTCTGGTGCTTCCTCAGAAAATTGGGCATAGTATCACCTGAGGAATCAGTTGTGCCAATCCTTGGTATAAACCCAAAAGATGCTCCAACATACAACAAGGACACAGGCTCTACTATGTTCATAGCAGCCATATTTATAATAGCCAGAAGCTGGAAACAGTCCAGATGTCCCTCAACAGAGGAATGGATACAGAAAATGTGGTACATTTACACAATGGAGTACTACTCAACTATTAAAACAAAACTTATGAAGTTTGTAGGCAAATCAATGAATCTAGTAAATATTATCCTGAGTCTCATAAGATCATAATTGGTATGTATTCACTCATAAGTGGGAATTATGCAAAGAGCATGGAATACCGACAATACAACTCACAGAACACAGGAAGCTCAAGAGGAAGGAAGAACCAAGAGTGTATGCTTCAGTCCTACTTAGAAGGGGGAAAAATAATCAAGAGAAGTAGAGGGTTGGAGGGACTTGGGAGGAAGAGAAGAGGGGTTGTGGGAAAAAAGAGGAAGAATCATGTATGGGAGGAGATGGAGGAGATATGCAGGGGGTCAGAAAATTGAACCAAAGTGTGTAACAATGAGGGATAGGGAACTTGGGGTTGCAACCAGAAAGTCCCAGATGCGAGGAAAGTAAGAGCCTCCCAGGACCACAAAGGGATGACATTAGCTGAAATACCCCACAATGAGGAGGGAGAACCTATCAAGACCATATCCAGAGGTTAGGTATGGTCCCCCGCTTCAGGCATGGGGTCAACCACCCATCTCTAAAATTTTAACCCAGAATTGCTCCTATCTAAAGGAAATACAGGGACAAACAGTGGAACAGAGACTGAAGGAAAGGCCATTCAGAGACTGCACCACCTGGGAATCCATGCCACATGCAGACACCAAACTGTTGCTGATACCAAGAAGTGTTTGCTAACAAATAGCTGATACTACTGTCTCCTGAGAGGCTATGCCAGATCCTGACCGAATACAGATGCGTATGCTACAGCCAAACATTGGCCAGACCACAAGCACCCCAATGGAGGAATTAGGGGAAGGATTGAAGGAGGTGAAGGGGCCGTATCTGGCATCAATGGGTGGGGAGGCTCTTGACCTGTGAAGGCTTGATGCCCTAGTTAGAGGAATGCTAGGGTATTGAGGTGCGAGTGAATAGTTGGGTGGGGGAAAACTTTCATAGAAGCAGGATAAGGTGGGATGGGATAGGAGGGTTGCAGAGAGGAAACCAGGAAGGGAGATAACATTTGAAATGTAACTAAATATTTTTTTAAAAGAGAAGATAAAGCTTGCAAAATGACTTAGCAAGTAAGATGCTTGCCACTAAGGCTCATGATCTGAGTTATCCAAAGGAAGAGACCCGTCTCCCATAGGTTGTCACCTGATGGCCATACATACCTCATGACACACATATACACTCATCCTCATAGGCACAAATAATCAAATAAATGTGAAAATAATTTAAAAAATAGTCAATTTTTTATCACAAAAGCATTCATTGTATAGGTTTCTTTGTTGTTGTACATTAATCCTCCTGAATTCCACCGAGAAAAGGTTTTCTTTGTACAAAATCTTTCTGAAAAGAGAGAGAGACTCCAAACATCAGGAGAAGGGTAGTTCTAAATATAACCTCATGCTCTGAAGACAGACAGCCATACTCTCCTCAAGAACGCAGACAAGGAATGTGACCACTGTTTAATGTCACAGGGACTTGCAGGCTCTATTTATATCAACTGGCACACACTGATACAGTTTCAAATAAATTTCTAAAACACTATTCCTCTCCTGTGTGCTGTAACTTTTTTATGAAGAAAAAGAAAAATCAATTTTAATTTTGAAATTAAACTTGAAGAAAACAACAAGCCTAATAAAATTAAATGAAATGTTTGACTTTGTGCTTGCTTACAGAACTATTAGAGACACACTATGAAAAGGCTATTTTTCAACAGGAATTGCAGAAGAAAAAATTACCATGTCAATGAAATCTGATGGTGAAGGGTTTAAGAGCAGAGTCACCACAGGCTCTGAAGTGAAATGGAACTGCCTTTGAGTCTTAGGTGGATGAACTCTGACTGCTTACTCAATGGCTAAGGTTTTTCATTATCAATATGGTAAAAAAAATCACTTCCTTGTATTTTATCACCAATAAAGTTGTTAAGCTTATTGGACAGTGCCTAGCATAGAGCAAGAGCGGAGAAATGCCCAAGATCCATTATGTTAAGTGTGTAGTTAATCAGTACTAATCAATAAAAATCCCAATACATTTACAATAATGATGGGTATTCCTATCTTTATTTTAACATAGTTATCAATGATGGCAGAATGACCTGTAAAAAGTGTTTTCAATTTTTATAAAATAACACAGTGATAATGAGCTTATGTATTTATTTGCAAATGTTGCAATGCAAAATGGAATTAAGTTCCTGATATATTTTTCAAGTTCAGTGTCCAATCCTGTTTCAAAGCATTGCCTAATCCACCTTCCTAAAGAGCAATTACCATATGCTTACTCTTTAGTTCAAAATTCTAACAATCTCCCTTTACCTAACCAAATAGAGTCCAGCTTCTTATCTTAGATTTTAATCTCCTCCATAAATCTTTCCCTAATCTGTCCTTTCAACAGCATCTCTTACTCTTCATTTATTAGACTTATGCTCAAGTCAAACAAATTTAGTTCACATGATCCTCAAAATCAAAGCTCTTCATTTGTTTGACTTTGTAACTTGCATAGCTTTTACAAATCATTGTGAGATGTGTGCTTTTCCACCAACCCAATGCTGGTGGTCTCTGGGTTCATCAATTTTGTTTGTACTTCCTTGAAATCTTAATATTTCATCATCATTTGAAAACAGATTTTATCTTTTAAAGGTTAATGATTCACAAACTGGACACCACTGCAATCACATCACCAAAGAACTATAAAACTTCAACTATTTTAGAAGAAATATTTTGATATTGCCTCCAATATAATAATACTGATGCCTTCATCTGCAACCTAGTTAATTCAAACTTAACCTGTCCCATTTCAACCTGAATATGTAGCTACTGAAATCCCTAAATCACTGGCTTTGTTCAGCATGGTAGAGATTAAAAGGTTTTGGAACAGTATTTTTATCATTTTTCATCTTCTTTCCAACTACTTCCTTGACCTCCATGCTTTATATATATATATTCACAGGAGAAAGAGAGGGAAGATCATAAGAGAGAGAAAAGTAAAATGTCTACTGTGAGAAAGTAGTGTCTTCTATACAAGGCAGGAAAGCAACACTTGTGAAAGCTTAACAATGTGTTTCCCTAAAGAAGACCTGAACAATAAAAATCACCAGGTAACTTGACAATATATATGTAGTAAAGTTCACAATCCTTTACCCACCTGAATGAAGAGCTATAATAAACCAATAATTGCTTAAAAAGGAAGAATCTTTCTGGACCAGTGATGAGCCCCCTAATCATTTATCTAACACCAAATAAATAGCTCTAAACATATACTTTATTTATCCACTTTAAAAATAAAGTAATTAGAAATTTTAATGGTGAGAAATTTATAGTCTTTTTATATTTTAAAAATCAATCCTTTTTAATCAAATAATTTGTTAATATTTTCTTCCATTTTACAGGCTGTCTCTTCCATCTCTGCTGCTAAGTTTTTCATTTAAAATAATATCATTTGTCTATTTTTGCTTTAGTTTTCTGAGTTTGGGAGATGATTTTTTTCCTTATTGGGATGACAGAGACTGAGTTCTAGCTGATCCTCATCTATACTTCATCTTTACTTGAGAATGGTCTTATACATTTTATCCCTGTGAATGGGAAGTAAGGAAAGGACGATGTTCCAGACCTTTTGGGTTGTTCTGCTAAAGAGAAAAAAGTAGGTATTTTCAATTCTCTGAATACTAGTATCTGGAAAAAGAACATGTGTTTTACTCTGCTCCCCCAAATGAAAAATTCATGTCAAAAATGTTATAAGAAGAATCTATGAGTGTTTGGTTCTTACCAATGTCCATGAATCTGCTTTAAAGCTTTGACCAGCTCCTTCTCAGATGAATACATGAGGGAACAATTAGCTTACATGTTTTCTGTTACTATTATTTTCTCATTTGACATCTGAGTCACAAATTCAGCCTTGCAAATATAAAGCACTAGAATGTTTTCACTCTGTAAAAGTGCTGCATGTATGTATGTGTGTATAGACAATATTATAGAGAACATAAATAATTTTAACAAATATTTGAAGCTTTTCAATTGTTTTCTCCTATTGTATAATTATCACATTAGAATGAATTCTAGAGAGCTGGAAGAGGAAGCTGAAATATCACATAGGGTGATTCTATAGTAGTTGCTCAACATGAAAATACTCACACTTGAAATGAGTCTGCCATTAATTCAAGAAGGCAAAAGATATCTGAGCATGTTCCAAGCTTACCCCATGAAGATTCACTGAGTACAGGAAGCGAGTGAAGGAAAGTGTGAGGGTAACCTCAATGGCAACACTTGTATAAGAATAGGAAGTAATTTTTTTTTAATCGAGGAAGGGAAAATTGAGAAGACCATTGGAAAAGCACTGAAAATTCAAGAGCTTCTTTTGTCAATATTATATCAGACATAACTTTTAAGAGAGAAGTACCCAGCAGCATTAATAAGACTTTTAACAGCATGGTTAGCTCCAAGGTTCAACTGTAGTAGGTAAAGAAGAGAAATAAGACTGCTGGCAGCAATTACAGATATATATTTTGAAGATCTACTACCAAGTTATTTGTTCTCTTTCTGAAAAAATTGCTCTGCATGTCCAAATCTCAACAATATTGGTAGTCCGCAATACAAGAGCTCAATGCAGAAAAGAATATTGGTAGCTGTCAATATATAAAAAAAGAAATTCTAGTCATTTAATTCCTTTTGTGATGCTGAAGATAATGAAGTTACTTATTATCATATTTGAGCCATGTCAATATCTTTCCAACTTATCTCCTTATATAGTGTCATGACATTTCTTTTCAGTCTTCTAAGCTACAACTGAGTGCCTTTAAGAAAATTCAATCTCTATTTGCTTCCATTTTCCATAAGGAAAAGAATTTGATATGGCCGGAGACCTTACAGAGAATATAAAATTATCTGGTACAGGGCTTGTCCTGGACAGTTTTTGACAAAGGCCTAGAATTCCCTTGATGCACCTGTGCTAATGCTGTTTCCTGTTGAAGAAAGCTTTGCAAACACCTACATAGTTTTCAATTTAGCTCAAATTTAGCTTTTGTAAATTATCTCAGGGTCTTCTTTTAGGAAACAAATGATAGATTTCTTTGATTACACTCCTTTTGCACTTTACATTTTTTATTAACATATATTTTGTTTTGGTTCAATTTTGACCATTATTAATTTCATTCATTTTAAAATTAGACTTTTTGAAACATTTAGCTGCAGCATGTCTTTCATGTAGCAATTTTAGGTGCTACAACAATTTGTTGGGCAGACCCATTGGCTACTGTTACTGATGAAGTACTAGCACTAGCTAACACTATATATTTCCAAATGGTGGGTTATTTTTGAAATGACAGGTCTTAGAGTATGTATAGTACAACTCTACTTCAAATAAGAAGTCTTCATCTTTTTGTATTTGAGTATTGTTCTGATCTAATCCCTCAAGTAACAAAGAAACAAAAATATAATACTTTTCTGTTTTCAAATATTAAAAGGTTGGCTATTATATATTTTAGTCAGCCTCAAAGTTTCAACTCTGACCTAATGCCTCAACACGCAAGTAGGGGATGAATTGAGACAATCTCTGGCTCTCATGTCTTATGTGCTAGGTATCTTATCTCTTTACTTGACATTCTAAAATGTATAATTAGAATCCATAATGGCTCAAGCTATCTATCAATTACTGAGATATTTATTTTAACTGTCAATTTATTGCCCTTTGTTGAAGTTTATTTGAGTGAAGGAACAGGTTAAGTTTAAAATTGATCAAATAAAAAGGTTTTATATTTAACAAAATTTTTTCATGCCAATAAAACAAAAACTAGAAGAACCATGTAGCTATAATGTACCAGCCCAATTTTTTCCCTGATGTGTGACACTTTAAGATAGATCTGTAGAATCTGAGACCAGATAATTTGAAGCTCTCTCAGGGCTGTTGAATCCTTCTTTGCCTTTACTTTATTTGCTTCATTGGACTTTTTATGATCAGTATTAAGATCAGAATTCCTAGATCTCCTGCCTGGTTCCTGTGGCTTGCTAATGCTTCAATAGATGGTAGAATGAAAATAGACCATGTATGGAAGGTCCAAACCAATCCATATAAAAAGACTTTTGTTGCATGTAGCTTTTCACTACCCTGCCTATGCTTCTGGAATAGGACACTCTGACAGCCCCCTCTTAATTCCAGCTTTCTGGAAATTTACGGATAAAAGACACTCACACAGTTGTTTATTTTGAACTTGCCTTTGGACATAATCATTGGGCACTACAATCTTCTGTCTGGAAAATGTGCCCCTATCATTACCCTTAACTCTACTCCTTCCACCTGCCCTCACTTTAGTTGGTCAATTGAATCTAGTCCCTGCTAAACATCTCTGACCACTCACCTATAGGAGTGGTAACAGACCACACAGCTCCTGCTGAGATCTCACATGGTTGCCTGGTTCTCCTCTCTCCAAAGCATGGTGAACTCTGACTCTCCATTTCTTGCATCTATGCTTTCCCTTAGGGACCCAGAAGTCCTGTCTGTACCTTCTGTCCAGCAATTTGTCCATGGCATTCTTTACTGACATATCAAGAACCAACTGGGGAACAGGACCTTAGCATCAGCACTGCTCCCACAACTTTCAATGATTTCTCATCTTCAAGCAACCTCAATTAGAGGAATTATTTTACACTTCATAAACCCTTTTTAAAACCTATACTTTTTTCTGAAATAATATTTTATTTCTTGATGAGATCATCTTCTTCTGTTAAGTTAGGTAAATAACTCACCATTTTGAAATTATGTATTTTGCCATAAATAGCTTTCTATCATGGCATATATAACACAGAATTACAAACTAGCAGAGTACACAAGGGAGCAGAATAATCTGACCCTATAAGTGCATTTGTCAACGTTTGCTATGACCAATCCTGTTTTAAGCAATTGACAGAGGACATTCTGTGCATTTGTTCTTTATTTATTTTTTCCTTATATTTCTCCACTGGTATTAGGAAAGAATCTACAAGAAGTCTGTCTAGATCCATGGTGGGTATACCCTTTATTGTATAGAGTGCACTGACCTAATACTGGAAGAAAAACAGCAGTAGGAAGGAGGAATAGAAGGAAACAAGATGGAGACACTGATGCTAAAATGATAGTTCTGCTGCACTTATTCCCCAGGGCTGGAAACGATACCACCACTGTTCTTTTCATCACCTTTTCCTACAGAACAATATTTCTCCTCCTCTACAGAATAGAACATTTCATTTCTAACTTTTGTCAGTAAAAATAAAAGTCCTAGTAAATAAATGCTATTTAATCTTTGTCACCAATGAAATTTTAATTTTGCTTTTCCACATTAAATTTGTGAATATACTATACCTTAATTCAGATATAGAAGGCTAATCATGATCCTAAGAAGTCAGAATGTTTGGCCCAGGAGCCTGTACCTGCTGATGAAAATGGTTAGGGAAGAAATAAATAGATGAAATAAATGTGAATGGTTAATCTCCTTGAACAGTTCCAAAGGCTAATGTAGAAGTTAATACCCATCATTTTGTATTTAACAACGTAAGCCTATGAAAAGGACTAACCTTATCTATTCTGCTCTTTGATCTGAGCTGACAACACTGCTGCAGCTGTGTCTCCAGATGCTTTTGCCTGTTCCTAATTAATACAGTGTTCTGCTGGACTGCTTTCCAATTCTTGGCAATACCAACAGTGATAAGGGACTATTTAATGAACTGGTCTAATGAACTGGTAGCTAGGGAAAACCAGAAAACCGAGTCTCTAGCAGGGATAGAGCCAATATACTTGTGTGGGGAAATCAAGGTCCTGAGTCATTCATTATGTTCATTAAAAATGTCTTTCTGTATAAGTAAGAAATGACCTTATTTGTTCACAGCTCTATTACATAAGTGGTATTTTTTTTTTTCATTTTTAAAATTGTAAGTTGTGTTGACAAGTCACAGAAAGGAGAAACAAGTAAATTGAATTCTTCCTTTCATTACTAAGAAAAACTGAGTGCTCTAAATAAGCATTTCTATCAGCTTTAATGAGGTAAAACCTTTAATGTGATAAATAAAAAATAATACACATTTAAGATACACAATGTTATGCTTTGATATGTATTTACATTGTAAAACAATTAAAATCAAGCAAATGATCAGCTTGATTAAGCTAATATCAATCAATCTCTTCATATACTCAAAAATCTCTATCTTCACATGAGAATTATTCCATTTTTTGAATGCCTTCTCAAAAATCCTTTTCTGTAGATTCATGCAGTAAGTAAGCTGAAATACTACTGTTATGCACACTTAAATGTAGGCCTTCATAAATGGAGCAAAATATGTTTACTATGCTTAAGTCTAAGATAAAATGAATGCTACTATAATAAAATTCCTGTTTCCTGTTACATGGTGAATCTCATTTATACTGACAAAAGAAAACATTGTTAAAACTCACACGAAGCAGTTCACTGTAAATTAATAACTATTTTTGCAATATGTTGTCAATTCCTTCTTAAGGAATTGACATTCAGATTACCAGGGTCTACAATTTGTTCCCATGACATACAAGAAACAATAACTACACAAATTAGCAATTTTGTTCATCAGTAAAAATCAATAGGAGCACACTGCCAGGATGCTTATGTAAAAAGTTATAAGGATTTTTGTTTTCTGAATCATTTCCCCTGAGCCGATGTCTACTGACAGAGTCTGTCTCCTTGTATTAGTGACAGCAAGAAATAATCAACTGCAAGTTGTCACTTACGATTGGATGATCCATTAAGTAACAACACTCTAAATGGGGCAGATGAAACCCAAGCTCTCTTTCCTACATGTGCTAGAATAGAGTTAGGAATGATGCAGTGAATACTTCTACTTCTCATTTTTTAAGCTTCTGTGGAGGAAAAATGATAATAACCTCATTTTAAAAAGACCTTTCACAGATATTCTTTAATCCCAATAATATTCCCTGAAAAATATGCTACTTCATACTCTAAGTGTTCTAAAATTATGGTAAATCTATGTAATTGTAGTATAGATAAAATATTAAAAATTACAAATGTCAGAATGTGTAATTGTTCAGTTTAATTTGTGAGTGCATATAAAAATTCATTATTTGCCTCCTTGTTCATTCAATAGGCATTTCAAGAGTACTCTCCTTTGACAAAAGTATTTCAGATAGTTGAAGAAATAAAAATGAAGACATGACTCTATCCTTGAAAGTTCTAAGTTAAAAAAATAATGCATAAGATATAAAATTATTGAATAGGGTAGTATGTGTAGAGTTGCAAAGGAATTTATGCAGATAGGTAAAATATGACAGCTGCTATACATATAATTTCAGGAAAGGATCATTCTCTCAGCCACATAGGCTGGTATTAAACTACCAGTATTGAACTGAGTGTGTGAGGGACATTTATTTCTGTCAGGTCTTGAGGTAGGGCATGCAAGAGGAAGGCACCAGAAAAATTTTTGTCTGACAAAGACATAGTCTTCATAGCACCTCTCTGATGTGTCTCCCAAAACTGGGAGGGATGAGAAAACTCTCTGGACCTTTTTTATTAATCCCTTTCTTAAGAACTCTGAACATTGGTTTTACAATACCACCAAAGACTTCTTAGTGGCACAACCTTGGGATATAGAATTCAAAAATATGAATATAAGGATTAGGCACAAACATTTTGACAATATTAGTTGGCAACTTCAATGGCAAGTGCAGCTGAGGTCATATCACCCCTGAGAAGTAGCAGATAGTTTGCAAAGAAAGGTAGGAAAGCAGTAATTTGGGAGGAGATACTATAAGGAGAGAGAACAGGAACAGATGTTTTTTTTTTTTGAAAGGCTCACAAATATTAAAGTTAGAGAAGTAAGTGGAAAATGTGAAGAAGGAAACTAGTCATGATGCATCCACTATCTATAATGGATATTGAAGACATGGATGTCCTTCTAACTATAGATGGAAACAATGAGAGGGCAGCCTGCACATTTGGAATGTAAAGGAAATTCAGAAAGTGTGGATATTCCCATCGAGAGGCATGTGTATGTACATAGAAATAAGACTGGATCTATAGAAAGTGTGGGTTTTAAATATCCCCTAAATATCAAAGTCATGAATATTTGATCCCATTGGTTGTGGACCTCTTCTATCAACAGATGGTGAGTGTAGTATAATTTTTTTGCCTGTTTTGAAGCTCACCTCAGTTCATTTAGAGACAGTTAAAAAGAAATGCAGAAAATATGTTCTCAGTTCTTTACCTACAGAACTGAACCAGAAGCTTGAAGAAAATCCATGAGGACCTATCTGTTTTATTTTGCTTTTGAAAATAGTATCATCAGGAAAACTATGGGTGCATAAACAAGACTGTACCAGTCAGTACTCTAGTGTGGGTGGAAGAAAGAGCCTGCAAGGTCTCACTCCTACGTGGAGAGTGACAGAGAGTGAAGATGCTGAAGGAGGAAAACTCAGTTCTCTTTAGGAGCCAGGACCTTGATAGATTGACCAAGTCAGCCCTACACTGAAGTGCACATGGAAAACCCTAACCAGATTCAGTTAAGATGATATAAATTTAAGAAGAAATTATCTGAGGGACACAGAAGAGATTAGAAGGTGATGGAGGAGAATATTAACAAAGTGCATTGTAGTCACTTATAAAAATTCTCAATATAATAAACAAACAAACAAACAAGCTATGGTGTCTTTAGATGATTCAAAGCAGAACATGGTCTTGGAATCTTCTTGACTCGCGGTAACTTTTCCTAAGGAGGCTAAATTTCATGCACTTACAATCACTGTGCCTTACAACAAATAACAAGTCATACTTTATTAATCCTGCTTAGGCATGAGAAAACTGATGTTTGTGGTCCTGTCAAAGGTCTAAAAGCTAATGAATAGAGTCATAACTCCTACTGATTGAAATCTATCTCATTTCATTCTGTATTAAAGCATGATTTTCATGACCCATAAGAAGTGTTTTCTCTTAGTAAAGAAGACATTGTGTTGTAGAGAATGTGGGAAAGATCAATATCTCATTTTGTGCTTGTTACCAGTGGGCCACTGTTTGTGCTGATAGTCTGTTTCTACTTTACCATTCCTCTTCCTTCTCCTCTTCCTCCTCTTCCTCCCTCCTTCCCTGCCTCCCTTCCCCCTTCCCCTCCCTCTCTCCTTTCCCCCCTTCCCCTCCCTCCCTTTTCTTCTTTAATTCTTTAACACATCTGGCACTGCTAAGAAGCAGCAATGTCCTGGAGACATTGCTTCAAACCTTTAAGCAGTCCCCTACTATTTTTATCTTTTACTTCTCATCTCCTTTTCTCTTCCTTTTCTTGCCTGAAGCAAGAAGCCAATGCTCACTGAATTCTGGCCAAGTTAGATGACAGAGCCAAATGAGGTGATAAGACGATGGGTTACTAAAAGATGAACAGGAAGGGAAAAAAAATAAGTGCTATCCAAATTTAGAACCATATTGTAATAAATTCAAGGACTTACTTTTAGTCAAAGTTACCCCTGAAATAAAGATAGAAAATACTTAGTTGGATCATATTTTAATGTTAACTACTTTTGCTTACAATGATCCTCTGGTCAGCAAGTAAAATACATTTTTTCTCACTTACTGGTAACCTGATAACAATTAGACTTCTTTGATGACTAATAGCTGGCATATTCTCCTCCAAAATAATGTAAGTTGCTTTTAGATTTTTATTGAATTTATTTACTTACTTTTTGTTTTTATTTTGGGGTATGTCGGGAGCATATATCATAGCAGGCAAGTGGGGCCCAGAACCTTTACCCATGAAGCCGTCTGATCAGATGTCCCTAAAGCTTCTTTGTTGCTAAAAAATGTACCAGTGGGTTCATTTCTATCTTAGTTTACTACACTTCTGATATTACCAATACAGAAAACTTTTCTGGGCATGGCCATCAGTCAACCCATAATTGGGAAAAGTCCATGGGTCGTAGCCTAGTAGCATTCGTGGAGTCATAGGTTAAAGAGATCAGTGGTAGTAGATGGTGAACTTCAGGAGCTCTACAAGTATAAGGAAGGACCAAGAACATTGAAGAAACAGTTGCATAAACAGTCCAAGAGATAAAATATCATACAGAGGGCATTAAAAATAGCCAACACCAAATCAACCCACCGTGATGGCACAGGCCTTTAATCCCAGCATCCTGGAATGGGAGGAAGAAGTTTGAGGTTAATGTGGTCTACATAGTGAGTTTCAGAACAGGAAAAGGCCACACATGCATATCTGTCTCATAAAATAAATAAATAAATTAATTAATTAATAAATAAATTAATTAATTAATTAAAACTAATCGGCAATGTCAAACACTAGAGCAGAATTCTGTGATAGTCCATACGAGGGAGTCTAAAAGTGTGCAAAAATAAGAAGTCACACTTACTTAATCAAGAACACACATGAAAAAGTTGTAAGACTCCCAAATGTGTCACCTCTCTTAAGCCTGGGAAAATCAGAGCTTCAACATAACAATAATAAATAACTTTACAATAAATAAAAGCAGAATAAATGATGATGTCTATTCATTAGGAAAAATGCTTTCTTACAGAAAATCCAAGCATTAACAAGTAGAAAGAAGGACAACCAGACTAAAGTCAGCCTCTGAAATGATACTTCAGGAGGTGCCTTGATGCATAATGCACTTCTTACACAAGTATAAACATTTGAGTCCACTTCCCATTCGCCTGGGTAAAAAAATCAGGTAACCGCAGCAGTAGAAGGGATTAGGAGATCCCAATACCTCCCTGGACATGCAGTCTGGCAGTTCTGCTGACAGAACTTGGTGACAAGACCTTGTCTCAAATAATAATAGATGATACACAGACAGACAGATGATTGATAGATAGATTAAATAGATAAGTGCGGTGATAGAGCCAAGTGATACTTCTGTGGTATTAAAAACTTTGTAATTGGGGCTGGTGAGATGGCTCAGTGGGGAAGAGCACCGACTGCTCTTCGGAAGGTCATGAGTTCAGATCCCAGCAACCACATGGTGGCTCACAACCACCCGTAGTGAGATCTGACGCCCTCTTCTGGTGTGTCTGAAGACAGCTACAGTGTACTTACATATAATAGATAAATAAATCTTTAAAAAAACAAAAAAAAAAAAAATTTGTAATCAGAATTGTTGCCCAGAAAACAGCAGTTCAGCACCAAGAAGCATTTATTGCAAGACATAATTGTGAACTCTTAAAAGCCAAGCTGTAGTGAAAGAAAAGACTAGAATTGTTCCTGATTAAAACACTAATAACCACAAGCGTTGGATGCCAAAGAATTACCATTCTTTTTTCCTTTTATTGAAAATAAAAATTTTCTCACATATTATATCCCGCTATAGTTTTTGCTCCATCTACGCTTCCCCATCTCCCCTCCCATCCAGATCCACACCCTTTCTGTGTCTCACTAGAAAACAAACATGCTTCTATGGGATATTAAAATAAAATATGAGATTAAGACATCAAAATTGGACAAAAAGAAACAGAAAGAAAAGATCCAAGCAAGGTAAAAGAAAAGGAGCCCCGCTCATTCTCACGCTCAGAAATCCCATAAAAATACTAAAGTGTAGAGAACTGCGAGGTGCCACACCCTGAGATGGCGCTGGTTCCCGCCTTCCACTATCCCGAAAGGGAGTACTCACTTGAGATAATCAAGTCCTGAATTGGGCTACGCTTGCTGTCTCTGGCTGCTTCCGCATTGTGTGACCTATCTGCTGTTCCCACGTGGCCTGCAGGGGTTGGCAGGCACAAGGTATTTAGGTCCGTGGGCATTCCCCAGAGGGGCCATCGGAGAAGGAGGAGAAGTAGAGGAGGAGAGCTAGCATGTAACATCAAGAAGCTAGCTAGTTAGAAGAAGTAAGCATGTAAAAAAAGGTCCTGAATAAACTGCTTAAGGAAGACCCGTGGTCGAGTCCTTTCTTGCTGGTTGAGAGGGCCGCGGCACTAAAGTGTCCTGATTTGGCTTGGGCTGGGACCTCTGGCTGCTGTGCTAAGGTCAGGGACAAGGAAAGCATCACAGTATTACAGGGTTATATACTGATGGCAGTGAAGGTTAAAGGTAAAGTCAGAAGACATCCAGAGACTTGACAACCACCATGCATGCAGGCAGAACTGCCCAGAGACTGGCTTGCTACTGTGCTGCTCAGAGAGGTCTACAGACACACAGATGCCCACTCACTGCCATGCCAGACAGGCTGACTGTAGAAATCTAGAGGCCAGCTTGCCTCCGTGCTGTATGGGACGGACAGAAAAGGTCACTCAGAGAGCTTTCAGCCATATGGCCTGCCTGCAGTGGGAGCCATTACAAGATGTAAATGTGTAGTGGACAAATAAATGGGAGAGAAAGAGAAACAGAATGCTTTGAACCTTATGAAGAGAGATGGAACTTGTAAGAGTGGAGAGAAATAGACTGTTATGAGCAGCCAGTCCCACGGCCTGAGGCAATCCTGAAATCCCAGCTGGGGCTGTGGCTATACAGCATCAAGGGTTGATGTCAAGGTCCGTGGCTTATATCGCTACTAGAAACAATGGGGGTAGACCATGGTTTAGGCAGTCACCTGGGACCACATGGAGGTCTATAGGCTATGCAGAACTAGCCTTACCTCAAACCTGCAACAGTACTCAGGAGAATGGGACCTGGGCCCATCAGCAGCTGTCAGGAGAGCTTAGAAGGTGAGCTGACTAAGATGCTGGAGGGCTAACAAAGTACTGCTAGTTCAGATAAGAGAGAGTTGGCTGGCTATCTAGTTCAACTACCACCCAGGCCCATATTCACGGTTTGAGCTGGCCCACCCCCAAACCTACACTATTTGTGAAGTGTTGGGCACATGAAAAGGCCAATCTTGCTGATCAAAGTATGACGTTATCTCCATGACACAGGGCCACAATAGGAAGACTAGGAGGAATCCCTGTGAAGAGACAAATCGATGGTGTCAGAGATGCCAGAGACCTTGAACCAGGCCAATAACTCATTGCAATGAACATTTACAAGTGAAAAAGTGTGGACGGAGGGGTATATTGTGGGACAAATTGTGACACACTACAGCTTCCACACAAAAACGTTTTTTATGCTTTGTTTTGTTTATTTTGTGTGTTTGTTGTTTATTTGGGGTTGTTTTTTCAAGGGCAGAGGGTGCATATGAGGGGACAGAGAGATGAGTGGGACTGGGGTGCATGATGTGAAACTCATAAAACATCAGTAAAATGTTTATAAAGTAGTAAAATAGAATCTATCATATATAAATATAAATATATATGTATATAAATATAAATATATATACATATATATTTATATTTATGTAAATGTATGTGTATATATATACATATATATGGAAAGGAAATATAGGGTAAAAAGAAAAGGGAATATATTTATTATATATCAAATATATATGTATATATACCAAAAGAAAACAAGAAACAGAGAATCCCTGAAAGAAGATTATTAGAAAGTAACCCCCTAAGATATTTCAGTTTATTTTCTGTTTTGCATCTACTATTGAACATACACCCCACCTTTAAGAGTTTGCTTCTCCAGTGAGACTCCAGCAGAGGAAATTAAAATTTCACTTTCAACTATTTATAAATTGAAAATTGTTCCTGACTTGGGAATGGGAGCTTCTTTCAGCTCTAAGACCCAGCTGGTACAGCCCTCTGAAGGCCCTGTGTATGCAGCCTCAGTTTCGGTGGGTGCATGTGTGGATCCATTTTCTTGATTTAGAGAGCCTTGTTTGCTTGGTGTCCTGCATGCCCTCTGGTTCTTATATTCTTTCTGTCTCCTATTCTTTGAAATACTCTAAGTCAAAGTGGGTAGGATTTGATGAGGACATACCATTTAGTTGCATGTTCAAAAGTTTCCTACTCTCTGTATGTCTGTCTTTGTTTCCCTCTTCTGAATTATAAAGCTTCTCTGATGATAGTGTGAAGGCCCTGTCCTAGAAGTATAGGTGAATGAGTCATTTTCTCACAATAGTTTGTTGTTTGTAGAACAGTAGTATCTGCTTTAACTCAAGTCCCTGGGCTATGTAATCTCAGTTCTTTGTCGCCCATGCAGTATCTTGTATGGATTCCACCTCTTGGAGTGGGCTTTCAGTCAAATCTGATATTGCTGTTTACCGCCAGAAACATTCTATCAGTATGGCACTAGCCTATGTTGTAAGCAGGACACCATTTTAGGTTAAATTGTTTGTGGCTGGGTTGGGTTTACATTTTTCCTTTGGTACCATACACAGTACCTTCCTGTACCCAACGTGTACGCAGGGAGGAGTGAAGGTGCTATGCAGAAACCAGCTCCATTTCTCCAGTTGTGCAGGTGTTGTTTTCAGCAATAGTGCCTTGCTGACAGTTTGTGGAGTGCATTCTATAGTCTTAGTACTACCTTAGGTTGTTTGGAGGTTCCCGTGTCCAATTAGATGTAACCCAATCCTGGTGTCTTAGTCAGGGTTTCTATTCCTGCACAAACATCATGACCAAGATGCAAGTTGGGGAGGAAAGGGTTTATTGACCTTACTTCCACATGGCTGTTGATCACCAGAGGAAGTCAGGACTGGAACTCAAGGTCAGGAAGCAGGAGCTGATGCAGAGGCCATGGAGAGATGTTCCTTGCTGGCTTGCTTTCCCTAGTTTGCTCAGCCTGCTCTCTTATAGAACCCAAGACTTCCAGCCCAGGGATGGCACCACCCACAAGGGGCCCTACCCCTTTGATCACTAATTGAGAAAATGCCCCACAGCTGGATCTCATAGAGGCACTTACCCAACTGAAGCTCCCTTCTCTGTGATAACTCCAGCCTGTGTCAAGTTGACACACAAAACCAACCAGTACACCTGGTCTTGGAAACTTCATTTGAGGACAAAAGATAGACAGTTGGAACTCTTCCCCATCCATTATTTAGCAACTTTTTTAGATCACTCCATATATTTTAGGAAACTTCTAATATATTAGGTTTTCAATAGCCCTCAATAGCCATTCAAATAGTCTTTAATTTTAGCTGTCTCTCCCCCATATTCCTTCCCTGTCCCCATTTGTTTACCCATCCCTATGGAAACCTTTTCTTCCAACCTCCCTACCTAATCTATCCAGAACAATCCATTGTTTTCCTTTTCTTAACAAGATCTATATGTCCCTATCTTGTCAGTTACTCTATACCTAACTTCCTTGGATCTACAGTTATAGCTGGGTTATTATTGACTGAATGTCTAATATCCAAATGTAAGTTAAAAAATACCATATTTGTCTTTCTAGATCCAGGATTGCTGTTTTCTAGTTCCAACCATTTAGCTGAAAATTTCATGGTTTCATTTCTTATCAACTGAGTATTACTCAACTGTACAGATATACACTTTCTTTGATTGAAGGATATCTAATTTGTTTCCAGTTTCTGGCTATTTTGAATAGAGGAGCAGTGAACATGGTTCAGCAAGTGTCCTTATGGTAGGATGTGCAAGAGTAGTATAGATGGATGTTTAGGTACATCAATCCCATCTTTCTGTAGAACCAACATATTGATTTCCATAGTGACTCTACAAGTTTCCACTTCTACCACCCACAGATGTGTCTTCCACTTACCTTACATCCTCTTACACATGTATTGTCATTTGTTTTATTTTTCTTCCCAATTTGATCGGTATAAGATGAAACCTCAAAGTTTTTATTTGAATTTCTCTGAAGACTGAGGACGTTGAACATTTCTTTAAGTGTTCACAGTCATTTGAGTTCGCTCTTGAGAATTTTCTGTTTAGATCTGCACCCCATTTCTAAACTAGATTGTTTATTTTCCCGAGTCCTTTGTATATTTTGATGTTTTAATTTTATTAATGAATTTTGGATATTATCCATCTATAGGATATATAGCTGATAAAAATCTCTTTCCCATTCTATAGAGTGCCTCTTTATCAAAATCATGATGTCCTTTGCCATCAGTTTCATTAGATCCACTAATTGTTGTACTTAGTGCCTATGCTATCAGTGTTCCATTCAGAAAATCTTTTCCTATGTCAGTGAATTCAAAGCTATGTCCCACTTTCTCTTTTGTTAAATTCAGTATATCAGTTTTAATGTTAAGGTGTTTGATTCTCCTAGAGTTGAATATTGTACAGGCTCCTAAGTATGAATCAATTTTTATTCTTCAATATGTAGCCATCCAATTTGTGTGCCATTTGTTGAAGATGCAGTTATTTTTCCAGTGTGTATTTCGATCTTTCTTATCAATCAATCAATCAAACAAACAAACAATCAATCAATGTCTATGGGTATGTCCTAGAAAATTTGATGCAGATCATTTTGCTGGCCCCAAACTGTTTTCCTGTCTCCCAAGTACAAGGATTAATCATCTGTATCACTATTCTTGGCTGGCTCTTAAAATTATTTTTGACATCCTCTGACATTTTGTATATTGATCAAAATGCCTGTTTTTATACCAAGACCATGCTGTTTTAATTATTATTGCTCTGTAATATAACTTATAAACAAGGCTAGTACTATCTCCAGCAATACTTGTTTCTTGTTCAGGATTGTTTTAGCTATGCTTGGTTTCTTGTGTTTCCATATGAAGCTAAAAATTCTCCTCTCAAGATCTGCGAAGCTGCTGACCCCTGTGGTTGAATTAGGGAAGCCTGAAAGAAGCTGAAGAGAAGAGCGATCCTGTAGAAAGACCAGCAGTTTCAATTAAACTGGATCCCCCAAGATCTCTCAAACACTGAACCAACAAACAGACAGCATACATCAGCTGATATGAGACCCCCAACACATACACTAGAAGGCTTCCCAGTGTATGTTCATTTGGAGATGGTGCATCTAACCCACAAGAGACTGGAGGCCCCAGGGTGTTTAAAGGTCAAGTGGGTTGGGGGTAGGGACACCCATGTGGAGACAGGGGGGTTAAGGAGGAGGTGTGGGATGTGGAGCAGTTGGAGGTCAGAGGGTGGATGGGGGTGGGGAATATGGAGTGTAAAAAATAAATTAATTTCTAAAAAAAATCTGTGAAAATTTGCATTGGAATTTTTATGGGGATTGCATTGAATCTGAAGATAGCTTTTGGTAGGATAGCTAGTTTTACTATATTAATGTTAGCGATCCATGAGAATAGGAGATTTTTTTTCATCTTCTGCTCCTTCCTCAATTTCTTCAATATTTTAAAGTTTTCATCATACTGGTCTATACTTTAGTGTTTTGATTATTGTGTGCCAATTCTTTTTCTGGTCCAGTCTATTTAGTGTTCTGTATGCTTCTCATACTTTGGTAAACCTCTCCTTTAAAGAGGCAAATTTTCCTTTAGTGGCAAATTTTCTTCTATAATTTTGTCAGAAATATTTTCTTTGTCTTTGACCTAGATATCTTCTTCTTTTTCTTGTTGTTGGTATTGTTACTGTCATCATCATCCTTCTCTCTCTCTCTCTCTCTCTCTCTCTCTCTCTCTCTCTCTCTCTCTCTCTCTCTCTCTT
>JADRCC010240225.1:0-11099 GCA_019843855.1 Hylomyscus alleni | reverse complement strand
AAAAAAAAAAGAACAGTTTCCAACAACATGCATCACAGCAGAACATGACCATTAAGAGAAACTTAGAACCCAGGATAACAACTAATATACATACTCCCCTTCCTTCCCCTCACAGTTCTCGGCCAGCCCGACCCTTGCTCTAAAATGTGGCTCTAGCATTTAATATTCCTTCCTCAAATCGTTAAAATGAACCTTCCATGCACCTCACAGATGGTGTTTATAAGAAAAATAAACCACTTCCTTCCCTAACTTGCCATCCCTGTGCCCACTCCTAGGAGCTCACAGCTCCTCTAATGTTGCTGTACCCATCATTAGCTCCTCCTCTTCATCCTATCAATACTAAACCCCTTCAAGTCTTTCCTCTTGGGGGTTGCTGTTGTTTATGTGTTGTTGTTGATGATGATGTCATTTTGTTGACTGTTTTAGTTTGTTTGTTGTCTATGATGACCTGGTATACCACACTTATGACTGTGACAATCCTTCCTTTCCAGTAAGTCTGAATAAATCAGGAGACAAAAATAAGATCATCTTTTGCCGCAGACCTAGAGACAGGTTAAAATCTCTGAGAAAAGGTCTTGTCACCATTTCACAAGCAAAGAAGAGAGGAGGCATACTTGCATATTAGATTCTGTGCTAAGAGTCACTAACAAGACTGAATAAGAATTCACTTTAACGAGATCATTTCTATTTTTAACTCATAGCCTATATCGGAGTACTTTTTTAAATAACAAGCATTGATCCAAATGATCCCAGTGAGCTCATAGAAATTTAAGTAGGAAAATCATAAAATTTACATCCCAATTTGTCTCAGCAGGGGAGAGTTTTTAAAATCCTCCAAAGAAAATAATTTACAAAGTTAAGGGCTTTTTGGTTTGGTTTGGCTGGTTTTTGTTCTGTTTTGTTTTTTAATAAAAGTGATTGACAGGGATGAGAATTAGAATTAACAAAGCTGACATTTTCCTCCCTGGAAGCTACAAAAGATGGCAGGCCCCTTAGGCTATACTTAACAGGGCAGTAGAGCTAATGGTTCCCTCACAAGCTTGGTGGCCTATCAATACTGCTCTTTAAGTAACAGGCTAACCCTAAGAATCCTCAGCTCTCCTCACTCCAGAGCTAGTTCATTCAGGAAGCCTACATGACAATCAAAGATTATCCAGAAGGCTTAACAAGCTCAAGATGCATGTACCATGAGCCAAATACTCTGGGACCACAACATCCCAGAATTGCATAAGCAAGTTGGCAGCCTGCTGGGGAAACCGGGAGGCATATGTGTGGGAGGGCCCTGTCTTGGGTAGATACAGAACAAAAGCTGAAAAGCAAAGGCATAAATAAGAGCTAAGCAGATAGAGGACTGGAGTTAGAAGAAGGAGTGAAGAAAATATTGCTTACATAGGCAACAATGTTCCAGTCCATAGGATGGGGAATGCCTTTTCAAGTCAGTCTAAGTTTGCCAACATTCATTTATAGAACCTCTTTGTGAATGGATTTATGGTGAGCAAAAATTAAATTTTAGAGGTGGAAAATATCTTTAAAATAAAAGTATAATTGTGTTACTTACTGATCAAGAGATATAACCTAACCACAGTACACATCAAGGGACTACGGCACAAAAAGATTAAGCAATTTCTAAGAATAATTAGAACAGCTATGAATTCAATAAATATCTCTTTAGTGATACCTAGCACTTTATACATTGAGACTGTTACACTGGAAGGAAAAATAATTCCAATAATAGATAAAAATTCCTGCTGCCGAGGATCTTACAATCTACAAGAAGCTCACTCATGTGATAGAGTTCTTAAGACACAGAAGACAGTAATGTCCTTGACTGGCCTCAGGAAGTAGTCTATGACAGAGTTAGAATTCACGTCATCTAATTCCAAAGGTATTACAATTTCCTTTTTGCTGAAGTTTCATTGTGATGGTAATGCAAAGAAAAAATTATATACCCTATCCTGAGCAGAAAAGATGGAGGGACGTTCTGGGGAACAAAACAACGAACAAAAGAACCGCACCTCATAAGCGCCAGGCAGAGCCAAGCACGGATATTTTTAAGGTATTGGAGTTTTCCCTTCATTGTGGGACCTGAAGTGGAAAACAAGAATGAGTGCTGTGGAGAAGACGCTGTCATAAGTAGACTAACAAACAATTTTAGGATAACAGTTACTTCTGGTGGGAACTCAGCAGACGTACTAAGGAGTACTTTACTGGCAGTCTCGAATAAAAACTCACACTGTTATCGTTCTCCAACTGGGAAGAGAAGGTATAGGTCCTTCCACTGTCAAATGTAACTTTTTATTGCCTTCAAAACATGAGCAAAAGAAGAGTGTTAAAGGAAAGATGTTAGGTAGGAAGTTCGAGGAAAAGCTGAGGGAGATAGATCTGGGGCAAAAAAAAAAAAAAAGAATGAATACAGTCAAGGTAATTAAGGTCACCAAATATGGCCCAAAGGAAATAAAACAGTGATATTATATGTGACAGCCCTTAAAAGAAAAACTAAGGAAATGGTGACTCTAGTACCTTTACCTTCTCCCCACCTCCTATGATGGGCCCCCAAAATCATGAAAGGGTTGAGAGATGGGGAGCGACCAGTACAGGGTACTAACTAGCTTTGAAATTGAAAGCCCACCAACAGGCTACTGCCTGTCTGGAGTCTGAGTAGAACACGATCATGCCAGTTTTTCCCACTCCAACCTTGAGTTCATTTGCTGTGGTAATGGAAACCCAAATTCCTAGCATTCCAGTCAAGAGCTTTACCACTGAGCTATATTCCCAACCCCTCAAATTTCATTTATGGACAGTCTTTGGGATCTACTCTTTCAGAGATCCAAAGAAGAGAAGGGGTGGGTGGATCCAGCATTAACCCTTTATTTTAAATGAACAGATTCCTGTCTTTTGGTATCTCCATGCTAAGGGCAATGTACCAGGTTAGTCAGATGACAAGCTCTGACCGGCACAATGGCCAGTGTGAATCAGCTCCCTCCCCAGTGTGATGAGTCTTACCCCTCACTAATATCTCTTAGGCTGCATCAAAAATTAGAGCTGAACCTTAAATTATTCTGAGCTAGTGAGGGGGTTGTATTTCTTAGCCCTAATAACCACTTAAACTAGTAAAATTTAATTCCCTCAAGGCACCCATCCCGATGGAAGCCCTCCCCAAGGGCACCACTGAGGGGGCAGGTGTTGAAGTATTTTGGATGACTCAGACACCTGTTTCCAAATATTATCTAACTAGCTTCGCCCCCTTCTCTTTGAGCTCTCCTAAAGGGTTCGGTCTGGGGACATTGGAGCCTGCTCCAATGGGTAAACCGAAGTCTCTCTCTGCCTCCTATGCTGCAAATGAAAGACTGCACGGAAAAAGGCAGTAGACGGGCCCAGCAGTACTTTGAGCCAGGAGGACTAGGTAGGGAAAAACCAGTTCTGACTCAAACCAAACCTTTAAAGGGGACTCATGCCAAGATCCTGCAGAGGATCTGAAAGGCAAAGGTCCGGCAGAGCTGTGACACCTCACCTGCACATCTGCTGACCCGCGCGATTATGAGCAGCATTAGCCCAAACACAGGCCCCGGGGAAACCATGTTAGTGAAGATTCTGACTAGCCTGCGGGACTCAGGAAGAGCCCTTAGGCGGGGGCGGGGATAGGGACAGAGGCGTGGTCTTGCGTGGTGGGCGGGGCCTGGGAGGGTCTACTTAGCAGGCCCCACCCTCAAGCCTTCAGTACGCGAAACCATCAGCGGCGCAGGACAGGGCGCTTCCCTCTCCTCCCGGCCTCCGTAGTTTAAAAAAAAAAAAAGGAAAAAAAAGAAAAAAAAAACGGTTACCCAGCAACGAGATAAAACACTGGAACCATCCGCACCAGCTTGAAGAGAAAGAAGAGGTGAGGCAGTTTCCCCCACTCCCTCTCAAAGGTGGAGGCTTCGCCTTTTTCCTTCGTGTCGTAGTCTCTCCGCATCTCCAACACTCCCGCAATTCCTGGAGCAGATAGGGAGCCTGGGAAGCCCTTTCTCGGAGAATCTGGAACGCTAGGTCATCGACGTCCCGCCCACGGTTTGACCTGCCTTCCCCCTCGACCGCCTGTCCTCCCCCGCCCGGTTCAGGGCTTTACACAACTCTCAAGATTCGATATCTAATCTCCTGTTTGTGCCCAAAAGAGAGAAAGGGAAGCGTCTCCACAGGTTAGGCCTTGTTAAACCTCTAGTCCTCCACCTCCGCCCCAACCAGCGCCACCTTTGTGCTTCTCCGGGTAACAAAGCTCAGGCCCAAAGCTCTCTTTTCTCAGTGACCAAATCTTTTGTCAGCCACCTTTAAGCCAGTCCTCGAATAATAAAATAGAAGGCCTGACAAAACCAGAAAATAAAACTCCACAAACTTCAAAAGTTGGCTCCCAAAACCACGACCTCCCTTTCTCAATCCCTTATCAGAAAGCAGAGGCGCTTGAGAACATTATAGGCCATGTTTCAGAAGTTGGGGCTGAAAAACCAGTGAAACTATTCAACAAATTATAATAACTTCTAGAACGACTAGTTTTTATTTGTTTTCTTGCTTTTTGTTTGAGTTTTGAGTTTTCAAGACAGAGTTTCTCTGTGTAGCCCCTGGCTGTCCTGGAACTCACCACGAAGACCAGGCTGACCTTGAACTCACAAAGATCTACCTTCCCTTGCCTCCCAAGTGCTGAACGTTAAACAGTTTCTTCTTAGCAATGTAAAGGAGATTGATTATACCTGCTTCCCATCAATCATTGTCTTCTTCAATATTGTAGGCTAGCAAAATCTACCCTCACCTTTTAAGGACAGAAAGACAAAGTACTTATATCTAGTGAAAAACGTGGTTCTCTAACTTTGAAAATATGTATTTGTCCAATTTAATGGATGTGCATTTATAGCACTATAATTCACCAAGTATGATGTTTATCCACCAGGCTGGCTCTAATTCCCACACTTGGGAGACAGAGGCAAGTAGATCTGAGTTAGAGGGCAGCCTGCTCTACAGAGTTCCAGAACAGCCAGAACTGTGTCTCAGAAAACAAGCAAAAGCAAACAAAATGGATCAGTGGTAGAATTCAAAACTCTAGGAGAAATAGGTAGACTTGGTGGGGTGAATTTGGTGTTCATTTATTTAGTGTGTGTGTGTGTGTGTGTGTGTGTGTGTGTGTGTGTGTGTGTGTGTGTGCGCGCGCGCGCGCGCGCGCGCGTGTGTGTATGGGCACAGCCTCGGTGATGCAGCCTGCCGATGGAAGTCAGAGAAGAGTTTGTGAGAATCAGTTCACTTCTACCACAATATGGTTTGCATGGATGTAATTCAGATCTACTGAGATATCGCACCAGGGCCTGGATTGCATGACTTTTTTTCATTTTAAAGTCCAAAATATGGTATGTGTGTTTGAGAAGTGATTTGAGTCGAGATAATTAGTTCATTTGTGGTACTGGTGATTATATAATTTAAATTAGGTGCTTTTCACTGAATCTTTAGGTACCATAGGCAATTCTTTCCGAGGAGATGTCGATTCCTTTCTCCAATACCCACTACCGAATTCCACAAGGATTTGGAAATCTTCTTGAAGGGCTGACACGGGAGATTCTGAGGGAGCAACCGGACAATATACCAGCTTTTGCCGCAGCGTATTTTGAGAACCTTCTAGAGAAAAGAGAGAGTAAGCTCTTTTTTTAAAAATAGGAATTTTAAAGTAAACTAAGCATTTCATTATGGTAAAACTTAAGTTTGAGGAATATACGTGTCTTCAGCCTGTGACCACCATATACATGCAAACACATATCTAGTACTCCCAACACACACACATACACACACACACACACACACACACACATACATGAACCCATACACATGGGAACATGAAAACATACACAAAACCTTAAAAACCATGGTCATTGTTCAGAAAGCCTTTATGAGGCAGGTAGTTGCAAATGCAGCTCTTACTATTGACAACAGGAGGTGACAGTTCAGTCTCCAGGCCATCCTCACTGTATTTCTCACGGATGCAGTGTGGAAGGAGGCAGACCTGTTCTCATGCATCCCTGCTAGCTGACTGCCTGTTCCTCCTGAGAGGATAATTTGCAGTTTTCTTTAAATTTTGATTCTTCTCATTTGAAAGTATTATAAGTGTTATAAAAATAATTCAACACTCCTTAGATTAAATAAATTGGGTTTCGCTGGGGTGTGTGAAACTGTTCTTCAATGAAGGCACAGAAACAAACTGCTTTGGCAAGTGACTTGCCAGCTGGGGAAGGTAATTTACATTCTATATACTTTCCAGGTCCCATCCTGCATAGAGACTAAGGTTCATGTTAGCAGTGACTTTGATTTCAAGCCAAAGTGAAGTTCCTATACTTCCAAATTCCAAATTTCCAAATCCCAAAGTCCAATTTCCAAATCCCAGCCTTGACAATTCATGATGACGAGGATCTGGCCCAGAGGTCAAAAGGGGAATGATTATCGTCATGTTATGCTTAAAACCTACTCTTGCCTAGAATAATCATGGTATATAAGGTTTGTTATCATTGTTTTAGGCAAAGTAGACTGGAAATACCACTAAGCAAACAGATGTTCTTTCATAAATCATTTTACAGAGAGAGGAAACCCAGAGCACGCCTAGAATCCAAACAGTTCACACATACTGAACAGCTCCACCCCCTGTCCCTTGTGATCCTGCCTTTGAAGAACTCAAAATTTCCACCAGTTTCAAAATTTTCACCAATTTCCAACAGCTGGTCTTTCTCATATCCTTCTCATATCCACTCAGGTTGAATATTTACTGCACAATCTACAATATTAGTGGGGGAAAGCTCTTAAAATAAATTATCTGATTAAAAGTAATGTTTGTGTGAACATGAATTTGGTTATTGTAACATTAAGTTTTACAAATTCATGCAGTAAAAATCTTTAGTCATTTGTTTAATTTTAGAACTCAGGAACATATCATTAAAAAAAATATTTGAGTCATTGTTACCAGGTCACAGTAATAAAAACAATTGATGACTAGTGGCCTTAGAATATTAGTTCTCTGATAAACAAATGGCTAAAACTATTTGAAAAAAAACTTAAGCACCACACCCACTTCCACTTACACTAACTAAAGGTGAATTACTAAGTGTGATACAATATAAAAACTTAGTCTTTACTAGTAAAGACAAAAATAAATGAGAGTGGACTTCTAGACCAACAATGTCCAGTCCCCCACATGGAAGGAATTCCCTTGCCACCATTTTTCATTGGTGGTTAGTAGTCCCCGTTTTTGTGACAGGAAACCTGTTAATATACAGTGTAAGTAATAGCTCAAATCATTAGGAGAAAATGGACTTCTTACATAATATTTAAATCAAAATGAGAAAAACAAAATTGCATCAATTCTTTATATCATACACCCAGATAAATAATAAATTGATTCCAGATTTAAATACTAAAAAAGAAACCATATAAATGCTGGGAGAAAATATACTTCATCCTTTAAGAAAAACATCTTGTTGCTTCAAACTCAAATGCAACAAGATTGATGGAACAGATTGATGGAACTGACAGCGCAAGAAGTCAGCTTGTGTGTGACAAAGCAGTAAGAAGAAAACAAAACAACAAACCAAGAAAAATGTTTGCAGTTTACATCCCAGCAGCCCAGTGAGTTAATAAGCCTAATAAATAACTTGTAAAAAAAAATCATGTTTAATACATTTATATCAAGAGATAACAAACAGTTCACACAAAAATAAACACAAATAGCTCTTAACTTGAGAAGCTACCCAAACTGACCCATAATAACAATCCCAGTCAAACTTTGACTGGGCATATAGAGATGGCTTAGGGGTTAAGAGCACTTCTGCTCTTCCAGAAGACCCAAGTTCAGATAGCATCCACCTGGGCAGCTTACAACTGCCTGTAACTGCAGTTCTAGGGGATCTGATTACTTGTTTCCCTTGGCACAGACACAAATACAGTAATGAAAAGCAGAGGAGGGTTGGAGAGATGGCTCAGTGGTTAAGAGTACCAACTGCTCTTCCAGAGGTCTTGAGTTCAAATCCCAGCAATCACATGGTGGCTCACAACCATCTGTAATGGGATCCAGTGCCTTTTTCTGGTGTGTCTGAAGACAGCTACAGTGAACTCATACACAAAAAATAAATAAAATCTTAAAAAAAAAAGAAAAAAAAAACAGAAGAAATTACAATCAACTACCAACAACCACTATGTATTCTCAGGAAGCCAAAAGTTTGACAGTATGGTTTGAAGATAAGACTAAGAGAAATAAGCCCTCATACTCATTCCTACTAGAGATGGAACATACATCCACAGGAAAGGAATTCTGCAGTATCTGTCAAACTTACATATTTATTTAACTGTAACCCAAGAAATTCCTCCTCTACACATCTCATTATATTGTCATTTGTGAAAAACAACCCAAATTACATATTGGGTGTATTTTGGGTTTTGTTTGTTTGTTTGTTTGTTTTTAATTTTTGCACTGGCCTAAACAACAAGGCAAATCAGTCTTTAACTGATACCTCTAAACGTGTAAACCGAATTATACCTTTCCGCTTTTAACTTGATTTATCTGAGGTATTTGTGACAGTGGTGAAGGCTGACTAATATGTAGAGTTACTCTGGAAACTTTGTAACTGTATATAAAAGAATAAATCGAGTAAGTATGCTAGTATTGGGAATAAATTTGGAGTATAAAAATAATTTTAAAAATAGTTTAATAAAATTCTGTAATTTTGAACTTAAACTTTAAAATGTCAGTATGATCTTTTCTCTCTTAAAATGTAACTCGGAGAGTGAAGGCACCTGCTGGAAAGCCTGAAGACTTGAGTTCAACTTCCAAGACCCACTGGTAGAAGGACAGGACAGACTCCTGCAAGTTGTCCTCTGACTTCCAATTCTGTGCCAAAGCATGCTGTGTAAAACATGCATACATGCATGCACATACATATACATACATAGACATGCACACACTATTTTAAATTTTTTTAATCCAAGTAGTTTCTGGCTCCATACATTTTTGAAACCTCAAAATCGTGATCAGTCAAATATTAATGGACATCTAGCCCCAAAGTTATCTCTGAATAGCATTTCCCATGAACCAGACCTGCAGTTCCATACATGAGGAATAAATATGTTAAGTCTAAGCTGACCATCTTAGGATCCCACAAAACAAGCTCCTAATGATTTCTAGGAGCTTCCAAATACCCAAATAAGCTACCACTGGCCAAATTATGGATAAATAGAGAATCAAATAATAATAATAATAATAATAATAATAATAATAATAATAATAATAAAAGTCAGTGGATGGGAATTCACTCAAGTTGCTAAGTATTTGTGAGCTCATAATGCTAAAGCCAGACACAGAACTCTTCATCGTCAGGTCACCTTAGGAAAGTGCTGGGAGCCACCTGGTTATTTTGAAAACTGGTAAAAGAATCAAATCTTTGACCTTTGTTTCATTTAAAGGCCATATTTCAGGGTTACTGTTGACTGTTTTCTTTATCAAGTTCACCTCAAAATTCATACTGGTAAATTTAATTTAGAGCATTACCATTTTATACCCCTAAATAAGTTAAGGAGCAATCATCAGCCCATAAAAATAGAACAGGATATGATTTGTCTTCTGAGAAGATTGGGTAGCACTACCAATTAAATATTCTGGCCAAAACAATCAAACCTAAATCATATGAAACCTGCAGCTCCAGCTACCAATCTACAGGGAATTCAAGGGCAGATGATCCTGGAGCAATCCCCGGTGGACACAGTCAGAAATATCTGCCTTGGAAAATTCCAAAGGAAAACTGGCCCAATTTCATCAACAAATAAACTGCACAGAAAAATACAGTGCTGGTGGATTTTCCACTAAATATTATTTAAAAGTTGTAACAAAAGGCGTTATGTGTCCATTTTGAGGCTCTGATGTGACTAAGTATAGTAGACAAAGGGGAAATTTTAGATAGTTGGCTAGATATGGAATGATTGTAAGGAATTGTTAATGTTTTAGATGTAGTAATCGTACCTGCTTCTATTTTAAAGGTAGATATTTAAGTGTCTGTAGATAATATATAGATTGATATAATGTTTGGGGTTGGCTTGAAAATAATCAGAAAATATATAGATAAAATGATAAAGAGCATACTGATAATTATAGTCTCCATATATGTGCACATGGGACTTGTTAGAGCATCTTACTTTTGGAGTTCGTAGTTTTTCCTGGTGGAAAGTTAAAGAAAACTATCTTTAGATAGAAATCTTACTTGTCTATATGAACTGTTTACATAATGTGTCTCATTTGAAAACTCTCTCTTCTTTTTCACTTTTCCAAATGTCCTGATCCCTTAGTATGTATTTATATACCTTTTGCATTTGCTAATGCATATTTAAGTCCATTTATTTAAAATACTGACGTTTGTCCTGTGTCTTCCACTTTCTTATGAGTTTTATGAAGACAGAAGTTGTGAAGGTATTCAGTGCTTTTGTAAATGAACCTAAGGGCTTATTCAGTGTTAGACTGGTCATCATATTTTAATAATTATTTATGTCTACAGTACTAGACTGTTCAGTGTCAGCAAGATTTTTCAACTGTCAGTAAAGAACCTCCGATTTGAAACAAGAAACTTGTTTCTGCATTGTTCTTGGTTCACTTTATTGAACACAAAATAAGTATAAAATTATTTTTGTTATTTAGAAACCAGCTTTGATCCAGCAGAATGGGGGGCTAAGGTAGACGACCGCTTCTATAACAACCACGCATTCAAGGTATAGTCTTATGAACCTACCAGATTTGGCTATATTTTTTATCTATAAAATAAATTGTATGGTCTCCCCAAGTTTTGAGAAGTGTTTGAGAAGCATTAAATAATGTATTAAAATGTTTTATGATGAGAAATACTCCTGTAAAGTATCTGAATTGAGTACCAATACTTAGCATTAATTTAAAGGTGACAGCAGGAGAGAGGGCTTGGTCATCACACAATTACTCCCATCTAGTATTCTTTAAACTTGAGTATCACAAGTCATGAATTATATCTCATAAAATAAAACACTATTTATTTTATTTTAGGTTTTTTTTTTTTTTTTTTTTTTTTTTTTTTTTTTTTTTTTTTTTT